>JAOXYH010000027.1:2187231-2199271 GCA_028566455.1 Botula fusca | reverse complement strand
GTTGCTCTACCTGGCGATAGTAGATCCAGAAATATGTAGTTGTGAGAAAATTAATTGTAAAAAGTTGAACAAGTAGGTGTAAAGTATATAAAATGTACATCAATCATGTAATATAGAAAAGAATGGGGCGTTTAAATCAAAAGGTTAGTTTAGTACATAACTAAGAAATGCGAACTGTCCAATCATAACGTTTTTCGCTATAATTCCTTTCGAAGATTTGATAGGAATCCTAGGAATAGTTAGCCCCGCCCTTTACCGTAAATACTGAATGAAGTTTCAAGAAATAAAACGCCTTCTGTTTCTGTCCTATATATAGAGCTAGTAAATGTCTTTACAACAATCAATCGGTGTAGTTTAACATGCTTGGATTATAAGCTTTTTCATTAATATTAAATACTTATGCTGAACTTTGTGTGTAGTCATTTGTGAGATCAATGTTCTTTGATATTGTGGTTATAAAAGCACTTCTTTAAAGGTGAGTGTTAAACTTCTTATTTTGATGTTTTCAATAAACCTGTTTAAGATGCATTTAGAAACTTTGACATTCATGGTTATACAATAGAAAAGGTTAATTTACGTAAAGTTTTCTGAATTTTGGTATATAATCTGCAAAAGAAATCGGTGCTGGTTGTAAAATTAAAAGCTCGTTTTATAGCTTCATTAGCATTTATGTCCTCATCCTAGGAAAAAAACTAAACAATGAAATCGGAATGCATTGAAGAATGATTAATTCATTTTATACAGAACTGTATGAAAGCGGTTTTAACTTGATATATATTTTATGAACATTTTATACAGTAGTACTGAGAAGCTTTATATAATGTTGCACTCCGTAACACATTTATGTTATTACTGCAAGATATACTACTAAGAAAGTAAAGATAACGGTCATAAATAAATATGTTTATTTGATTTTTATCAAGAAAAATGTGTTTTCATTATCATCAATTTAAATTATGACGCCAATATTAATTATATTTTATGCAATAACTGACGAAGCTGTTTTGGAAGAAAATTTCTCACAACAAATAAACTTGTCCTCGGTTTTGTTTACATCATCGTGATGTATATCTAAAAACGATAAACAAAGTAGACCAAACCAAAAAAGTTCATAACTGCAAGTTAGGGTACATGAATTTCTTTTCTAAAGAGAATGTAAAATATTTGATAATGAAATCATTTACATCAAGCAAAACCCCAAACATTTTAAGAATTTGACGTGTTTTTAGAAATAATTGTATATAAATAGTAATAAAAAGTTTGAAGTGACACTTAATTTTTTTTTTTAAATTAATAAATCTGCACTGCAAGATCTGCTCCAAAAGGTCATAATTTAGGATGCAATTAACAAACTATTCTATGACGTATTGCAACAAGTAACATAACATGTGATTGGATCCCATAAGTGGTTGCATTGTGACTTCAGAAAGCTAATGATGAAATATATGTTATATAGGGTTGTGTCGGTGCATTTTTAGATATGGTCCGGATATTGATTTTTACTGATACTACAAAGCTGTTTACACTAATAGTATTTATATCATTAATAAAATTCAGTCAGTAAGTGCTTTATTGTATTTCACAACAAATGATAATAACGTTCGTTCTACTTTAGACGAAAAATAGTTCTACATGTGTGCATAGTCATTAGTACTTGAAAATGGTATACTATTACTAGAATTTAAAACAGCAGGTTATGTTACGTTGGCATTTTACCAAAGGGTATTTCTACATGTCACTTCAAATTTCTGAAAGTGCGTACGTTATACAACTGCACTATATCACTGGATAAATGAACTTTTTGTCCGCATTTATATATAGATGTATGCCTACATTGATAATTTTTTTGGTCAATGAACTCCAACTAAATATATGAAAATAATTTAAGGCATGCGTATCATCCGTTGTTCAGATAACCTTTAATGAAAGGAAATCTATAAGTTTAATAGTTTACGTACAAGCAAAGCATGATCATTTTATGAGCTGGACGTATTTAACATAAATGTAGGTGACTGATGGTATAAGGGACAAACTGAATTTACATATTTTAACTTGCAAAATAAAAGAATATCAACACAAGATAAAAGGATAATGACAATTTCCTATATGAAATAACTGAACCACGCTGTGTTTAAGATGAACTCTACGACTTTTGCCCAAATAACATAAATACCAGTAAATTTAAGATAAAAAAGTCGAACAAATCCCGTAGCCAGCTGTCGATCGCAGCAAAACTCTGGGATCAATTTTATAACAAAGTAAATAAGTATTGGCTGTTTCTGTCATTTCAAACGTCCATTTCATGAACTCGGGCATGTGGACCATGTGTTACAGGATGATCGGTTGATTGTCAACCTAAAGATACTGTACACAAGTCTTGAACAATCTTACATGAAAAAAGACGGTTGATTTTCCTTTTCAGCAAATTGTACTTATATATATCAACAGGGGTTTTTAGTGAAAAAGAAATGTTTCAACGTTGGTTGAAAACAATAATAATAATACTATCAATTTTAAAACATTTATTGTAATATAAGATAATGTGGTTGTTTTCCTTGAGATAATAGATGCCTATGTACGTTTGTTGTTTATTGAACGTATTGACCCGCTGTATCAGGCTACATTTGCAGCGAGGTTGTAGTTATTATTGTGGGTGCTTTCATAATATGCATAAGACGCGGGTGTATTTAAGATACGTTATAAAAGAACTGCTAATACAACTGGACTTGAAGTTATGTAACAGACTATATGAGGTGGAAGTATTTAGTGAACTTTTAATGCATTTGTACCTAAAAGTCATTTACATATCATTACAGGAATGAAACTGCTCTAGAAAAGAAAAATAGTTTAGTAGCAACAAGTAATCTGTATACGTTAAAAGTTAATCAAGTGACCAGATAGTAAAAGGGCAGAACATGCGGTAAAACGGGTTATATCGACGGCAACAACTATTGCAGCTAAATCACCAAAAAGACTATTGACGAACGACACGGCAGCAACGTCCGCCAAAATCTCATCGACAGTTTCATCTTTAAATGATATTCCATTGACAATGACAATGGCTGACCTCCCGGGACCAAGCGGATATCCACTTGTTGGAACAGCCCCAGAATACTTTAGAGGTGAAAATAAGGGACAGATGCATAAAGTTCAGGTAAGCTGATTAAAATATTCCTTCAATCGCTGTGTATGTATAAAAATTTAGTGTTTGATACTGTTTAGCTCTTCTTACATCAACTAAACTATAACATTTGTTTGATAAGGACCAGATAGGTAAAATAAAACTCGATTTCTGCCAAGTTTCACGAAGTCCGTCTTTTTTCAGATTCCTTCTATTTTTATACTTGTTGGAGTGAAAAGTACATATTTTGACATACATCAAATTATCAAGAAGTATTATATTTCTTATAAACCGTTCGTTTGAATTGATTTATCCCAATAGTGCGTTAAAAAATGCTTCTTGAGGTGTATCTATTACCATCAAAGGGATTGGATGACTCGTTCTGGCTTGAAACACGGGCAAAACGAGATCACACCACCTGCATCCATCGTTTTAAGAAAAATAAATTACTTTTCAATATGTTATTCATCTAAATCCACTGACGATGTACATGTATTTAAAGTAAATGTACCGAGTAATGACAATTCAAGGCCTTTCTTACCAAAAGGGCTTGGATTATGAAAATGAATTTATATCTTAGGTGTTAATCTTAAAGATTTCAGCTGTCATAATATTCGTTGAAGTAAGGGGGGCTTAAATCTTTCAGCTTGTTTATCTTGCAACATTTGACACATAATGATAATGTAACAGTTGACACATAATGATAATCCACTGAGAAATACCACAAATGCACTCAGCAAGTTTTATGAAGTATCTTCCTATTGATCGAAGAAAACGTGTTTTGACACTATCGCAATTTGTTGCACTTGTGTAGATTACTAGGATTTTTCCGGATATAGCAACATCAATATGGCATCAGTCTGAGCGTACATTGAGTTCAATCTCATCTATCATTCACCATCGCTAGAAAGCTTCTGTTATCTATGTAACAACCATGACAAACGTATGCATATCAACAACCTTGCGTTAAACACCTCTGACATTTAACGTTGTTTCTTGCATTTTTATCTGTTTGGAAGTACGATCATACTTACTTAGGTACTGCATCGTAAAAAACCTTTTCTGAGCAATCCAGAAATTCTTAAAATTCATACATTGGTAAAGTTTCAGCAGCACCAACCAATTTGTCCGAGTTCCCGACTACTACTTACCACATCAAAAGCTCTGTAATTAGATTTAATTTACCGCCAATGTACATGCTTTTATCACAATTAGAAATCGCGTTCCTATCGCATTTTAAACAACTGTTTGCGATAACTTATCATCAAGTAGCACCATAAAGTATCAATTTACGAGCTATTATTTTAAAAGGGTAACCTTGTAATCATGAGGCTACTGATATTTAGGCCACACTCCATAAAAGTGCACACATACTAAACTGTCATTCAAATTATATACCTTTTACAATTATTTAATGGTGTATAAAATATGTAATCTTGAATAACAAGCAATAAATTGTCATATAAACACATTCGTGTCAAACTACATATAAAAAGCTGAATGCACTCATGGCAAATTTAGTGGTTTAATATTCATAGCTTCATTTTAAACCAGAAGAGGTCTGTATAAAAATATGCGAAAATTCTAGGGGCTTATTTTACTAAATAAGTTGCTTTATATACGTAACTTCTGACTTTACAGCGAAAGTTTCATCAGATGTACGGACCCATTTTTAAGGAAAAACTAGGACCAGTGACGAACATTTCAATAGCTGATCCAAATCTGGTGGAAGAAATAGTCCGGAGTGAAGGAAAGTTCCCGAATCGACCACCATATCCATCTTGGACAATATACAAGAAAATGAGGAAACAAGCGAATGGCCTCATGACTGTGTAAGTTTTATATTATTGCTACAGATTACTTTCGAGAAATGATTTTCAGTCTTAAATTAAAGATGCAGATCTATGGAATTTTTTGGTAATAACTGGTTTACAAGTTTCTTTAATGCATAGCTATAAAAGCTCCTGTTTAATTTCAGTGTAAACGGTGACGATTGGAAGACATGTCGAACGGCAATCAGTAAACATATGCTTCGACCAAAGAACGTTGAACAATATGTTGACAACATGAACGAAGTCGTTACAGATTTCGTCAAAAGACTGGAATTAGTGAGAGATAACCATTCCAGCAACAATTCAATTCCGGATTTACAAAACGAGTTTTCCAAGTGGGCAATTGAATGTAAGTCTTAGACCTGAAACTGGCCTTGTTAATAAATATGCTTGTAATTAGATAAATTTGTAAGTAATTTGTCTCAAGTGCGAAAATGGCAACCTTTAATTATCGCGCTACGTCTCCTCTAAGAAGCCTTAGTTACGCTTTTATCGTATTTCTATAAAGCAACGCCAGAGAATCCGGCAAACCTTACAAATTCATGAATGAATCGAGGTTTGTAGCATGAATGAATTATTCTATTTTAACAGTCAATTTTTCAGTACAAAGGGAGGACGGAGACAATGGATCAGTGGTTATCCCCTGCAGCGAAATAAATATCAACTGAATCTATCTATTCAATCATATAATGCTCATTGATAAGGCCAATCATAGGGAATTCAAATTCTTTCCGGATGAAATACTATTTATTTTGTCTAAAATACCTTTGACATTTTGTAAGGTTTATACATACAACTTTCCATAAACCAGGCCTTTAAAAATAAATTATACAAAATAAACCATTAAAAGCTGGAAAGGAGAACCCCTTAAATGACCCCGACAACAGATATTCGTTGATAGCATATCTTTGTATTGTATTACAATGTCAAGACACTGGTCCATACTAGGTTGAACGGGTATGGAATTCTACTAATTTTTCAAAACGCGCTGTCATCCAAAGTGCAAAGCTTGTGTAATATGACACTAGTCGGATTTGTATGCATGAAAGGTGTACTGAAAACACCTTCAACACAATACTTGATAAACATGGAGATCACGTTTGCTACAATGTATCAGATGGATCGTGAATACTATTATATATACAAAAAACTATATCGTCTGTGTTTATAGTATGTAACATTTGTATACACATCATTGTTGTAAAACAAAAAAAAATCAATTTGTGAAAGTTTTTTTTAGTATCATAAAAGAAAAAAACACAATTCATTTGTTTTCGTAAATGAATTCATAATTTCTGTTTCTGTACTAATGTTTCTTGACCCAAACATCAAACCCTCGAATAACGCCGTATATAAATGTAAAGGCTAATAATATCACATTTTTTTCATTATTTCAGCTATATCTGCAGTTCTTTTGGAATCGAGAATTGGATGTCTTGAAAAAAACGTGACAGCTGAAAATCAAGCATTTATAGATGCCGTAGGAGACATGTTCAAAACTGGCCACCAGCTTATGGTATTTGCAGAACTTCATAAATTCTTAGGTACAAAGATTTGGAAAAGACACGTAGCCTCCTGGGATACAATCTATAGAGTTGGTAAGAATATAGAAATTATTTACATTTTTAATTCGTACAACAACGGAACATCATTTATAGAAATGTATTCATCAGTTATACTTGAGCATTCATTAATGACCAGCAATAGCATTTTCTTGCATTAAAGTTTTAAAATATATATAAAAAAAACTACTTTCTTTTCAGCTGGAGAACACATTGACAAGAAGGTTTCGGAAATAAAGGAACGATACGAAAGACTTCAAAACGATTTATCAGAGAACGAAAAGAAATTATCATTTCTAGAGCATTTACTTGGGAACGAAAATATGTCAGTAGAATCTGTGTATGCCAACACAACAGAACTGATGTTAGCTGGATTAGATACGGTAAGTTATAGCTGCTGTAGTTCCTGATTTGGATTAAACGCCTCTTACATACTGATTTTGGCATCTCATTATTTTTTCCTTTTATCCCATTTTGACACCGCCAGAATTTGACATTTTTGAACTAATAGGGCGTTCAGCTATTCTTTTTTGAAATCTTCATTAACCTTTAACTATAATAATCATTATAATATACATCTTTGATCTATATGGTATGTCCACTTTTGGGTGATAAAATCAACATTTGAAGCCAGTTTGTTCGGTTTTTATGACATATTTTTGTTAATATGCCATTTAAAACGTTTTGAATGTTCAACTTAAAATCTTTACTCCTTTAATAGAAAAACTATTGCTTTGCTTTAATTCGAATTTGTGATAGTTTTATGAATATTGACTTATTATTTCTAGACTTACCAGAGTCAATAACACCCGGAAATATTTTGTTTTAATTTTTATCGAGGTTTCAAAGGAGAAAATAAACATATAATACAGAATAAAAATGTAAAACCAGTCATGCATGCTTGAAACAGAATTACAGACCATAAAGAATCTCGCGGTAATAAAATATCTACCCGTTCTCGTGCCATGGAAATTTATGAAGTATCAAATTTCACGAGCGTTTATATAAGAATAGACTAGACTTTGACAATCTGGCTTATCTTTATTGTAGAGCGTCAAAGTGTACAAAATGCTGCGGTTTTTATATAGTGGTGGTCCATCTCACCGATCTAAACTGATAATCTCAACATCATAAAGCATAAATTGTTCAGTAGCAACACTATCACATATTTTTTCTTGATAGTCTTCAATACAATCTGGAACATTAAATTGTCACAAAATAGAATCACCTACCGCAAAGATAGCTTGGTTTTGTTAAAACTGTTAGTCTATCTTTTTTTATGATGATTTGAAATTGTATGCTATTTAAACCTGAAAAGGTCAGAAACCTTAACAGCTTTAATTTTCCTATCTGGTGGAAAATCTCCACATCTCAGTGAGGACGAAATATGGCGTGATCGACAATGGTATTTGAAATATCCTTTTTACTTCACATTATAACTTTCTTTTATTTTGCATTTCAGTCGGCAAATGCAATGGGCATGGTAACATACTTACTATCACGGAATCCAAGAGTACAAGAAAAGCTTATCAATGAAGTTGATTCGGTTTTGAAGGACAGGATATGTTCGGCGGAAGATTTGTCGCAGATGACATACGCAAAGGCAATCGTTAAGGAAACTTTGAGGTATGATCAGTTCAAAGAGGGATAATGCATTATCAAGTTAATTGTAGCACTTTGAGCCATCTAACAATTTTGTGTTTCTGAAATTCGCTTAATTTTGTGATTAAATGTAAAATTTCCAAATTTCTGCACTGAGAATTTAAAAGTCAGTATTAAAAACAGTCAAAATTTGGTAAGTTAAGCGCCATTTATATACCCTTTGGTTGAAAAATGGTAGAAAAACAAATTATAATCTATAAAGGCAATACAAAACGCTTTTATATGCCAACAAAAATTATATACCGTTAAAACTTTCATATTATTAAGCAAACAGCTTTTGTGTATTTCAGTTATGTTGTTTCATTTCAGGTTATTTCCACTCATACCAATTAACGCCCGCGTCATGACAGAGGATACCGTCATTGGAGGCTACCTCATACCCAAAGGAGTAGGTTGATTAATCATTCATGAACACGAAATACTGATTACACAGAATATATTTCTTTTTTTTTTAATAAGAAAAATAGATGAAATTATTAACAATTTCCTATAATGCATGCAAAAACTTATTGTCTACAAAACAACTTTTATGATTTATTTATCATCTACAAAAATAGATCGATATTGACATATTACTTACTGGTCACATTTGTTTTCAGACTTGTATTCTCTTAAATCTTTATACAATGTCACGGGATGGGCAGCAGTTTGTAAACCCCGACGACTTTATTCCTGAGAGATGGGAAAGAGATAGCAACAAATGGAATCCCTTCAGCAATTTGCCTTTTGGATTTGGTGCCCGTAGTTGTGTTGGTAAGCAAGTTTTCAGTAATGTTATTATTGTTAACTTTTATTATTAAAATAAAAATGTTTAAGATTGTCAATTGCATTACTAGTATTCAGATTGAAATGCTTACATTGTTAAATTATTCATTTACGTTAAATATAATGTATTCTTTTCTTTTTCAGGCCGGCGTTTGGCTGCACAAGAACTCTATTTAGCTATCATACGGGTAAGTCAACATCTAATTTTTTTATCATTATTTATGTATGTGTTTAAATCCCCATTCATCAATTGTCTTAAATGTTATTCAAATGGAGCTTACGACATTTTTTTATAATTTGTAAACACCTCCTGGTAATGTAGGCTTCAGAAGACGTATAAAGTTAATTACAAGATAACAGTATTTAAAAGCGTCTAAATGTCTCTGAAGCACAAACGATGGAAATCCAAAACAAGTCTCAACTTTAAAGAGGTTATAAAATGATTTTTTTTCAGTTTGCTCAAAGATTCTGGATTGCTCCTTCCAAGGACTTTGATGCCGAGCCAACATTAAGGACAGTGTTAACGTTTGAAAAGGACATACCAGTTGAATTTCAAGACCGGTAACTCCATTCATGGACAGTTCAATTTCGGGCAACTTGCAATGTTTCAAATGATCAAAAGTGCCGGAACACTAGTTTCGTGTCAAAACGGGTATAGACATATATACTACAAAACTTTCGTGTCATTGTGGTAACGTAATTAATTGTGACTTTGTTTGCAAAGAAAATGTTTTTCTCTGTTGAAATCCAAGACACGGACCTCAATAACAGTTACAAAGAAAATAATAAAGTCTCCTCTCTGAAGACGAGATTTGAAGAGCATTTATTTTTTATTGTGTTCAAGGTCTGCGTTATCTTACTCATTATTTGAGATGAAGATTACAACGACAATGTGATTTCACTGAGTAACGGGTATTTTTCATCATTTAAATATGTTTTCATATTTTCGTTGTATCAATGCAATTGTTACAAGACTCTGTGCCTTTCATTGTTATTGTGATGTAAAATGTCCTTATTGATATTTAGTAGCGACCCATGACTGACTCTATACTTTTCAGTCATATAGAAACAATGACCTGATCACGGAGTAGCTTTATTATATAGCAATGCAATTGTATTCTCGGTATATATATGTACAAAAACGAAACGAAGTTTGATCAGGAATTAGATGGACACATCCGACGTTACGAATGGTCCGTGAGGGACAGGAATAAAAATCTGAGGAATGCTGATCAGGTTTTATTGGTACTTTACAAATTATGTTGATTTGTCCTTTAGTTTATTTCAGGCCATTGTCAAAATTACCATAAGTTTTTTATTTATATCATAAGAAATTTTGTACCAGCGTTATAGCACGGAAACAACGTTCCAAATTTAAATGGTACCTTTATTTCGTTTAAAATATCAATTTCCTTTCATGTATTTCATAACTTGTAAACGTATAGTTTGAATGACTTTCAGTTTTCAAACAATGAAAATACACACTGCACTAATGATATATAATGAATATTAGTGCATTGTTATTCCCAAACAAAGTGAATGTTTGCTAGGTAGATTAGCAAGAACATTCGACCATACCTGCCAGGCCATTCTGAGTGTCGGTGTTATAACTTTACTTCTAGCGTCCAAGTTATTAAGTTGTTCAAAGTTTCGCATAATTAATTAAGTCGTTATTTGTTTATTTATTGTTATCACATAAGTTATTAAAATCATTGTTTTATTATATTTTACCATGTTCATGTGATACCATGTTCATTGAAGCATAATGACCTACTCATCTACTACACGATAATGTCACTACAGGTACAAAGTGAAAAGGAAATGTTATACAATTGTATGTTGTTAAATAAATATTTCAATTTAATTTGTTCTTGTTTAAAGTCAGTTATGGAGTTAAAATGACCCAAATAGCTGTTTTGTAATAATGACGACACTGTCACTATTTACACCCTTTTTAACATTGTTATTATTTTTTAAGACGACATAATATCGCCTTCTATAGACTTACCTTTTCCCAGAAGAAAATATTCAGCAATTATCCTATTCAAAACCCATCAAAGGAAACGATGCAATTTAAACTGATATTTCTTTTTCTAACACATATATATAGATACTATGCTTAATATGTTTGCTGGCAATATTAACTGAGGTGTAGTGTATTTATGGAGGGTGATTCCTTTTTTCTGGATGTATGGGTGGGACGCCGATTTGGTATCTTCTATATTTTATTGTGATATGTGTGAGTTTATACCTAAATTCAGAAAACCAATTGTCAAGAAGGAAAACGACATCACACATGTACAAACTGTAATACATCAACGGTGTTACTAAACTTACCCTTAACATTATTGATGAGAGACTGCTCGTACCTGAGACAGTACGCTTACCCGCAAACTCAAAGCAACATAAGCTTGCGTAAAATGTCATTATTAGTTACCTGTCCTAGACACAGATCCGCTACATGTAAATAAAATATAGAAAATACCAAATCGTAATCCAAGCTTGCATATAAGGAAACAGACAAGACCGTGAATGGACAAACCAATGAACACAACAATCAACAACAGGAAATGAGTAACTCAATCCCCACCAAAAATAATTAACTTTGGATGTACATATACAAAACTTTAAGACCATGTCTGTCTGAACGGTTATGTTGATATCACTCCTGGCTGAACATCTATGTTGAGATTACTCCTGGCTGAACGTCTATGTTGAGATCACTCCTGTCTGAACGTCTATGTGGAGATAACTCCTGGCTGAACGTCTATGTTGAGATCACTCCTGTCTGAACGTCTGTGTTCAGATCACTTTTGTCTGAACGTCTGTTTTGAGATCACTACTGACTGATCGTCTATGTTGAGATCACAACTGTCTGAACGCCTATATTCAGATCACTCCTGTCTGAACGTCTATGTTCAGATCACTCATGTCTGAACGTCTATGTTCAGATCACTCCTGTCTGAATGTCTTTGTTGAAACCACATCCGTATGAACGTCTACGTTGACACTACGTCTAAATGAACGTCTATGCTGAGACCACATCTGTCAAAACGTCTATGATCACACTACACCTGTCTTAATTTCTATGCTGAGAG
>JAOXYH010000027.1:1873405-1885207 GCA_028566455.1 Botula fusca | reverse complement strand
ACAGTGAAGAAACACAATCCAACCAGGTAGATATATCTTGCGCTTTATAGAAATAATATTCATAGAAATACGTGCATAAGTGTTATATTTTGTAGTTTTATTATTCCGTCATTCGATAAAGCCTACTCAACGAGTGGTACAATGTATGAATCAGATTTTGATCTTTAAACTATGAGGACCACAGGAATATATCCTCTGTAGTAACCTTATCCATTGTAACGGCATAAAAACTTTTGATTTTTCTTCTGTATGCACCACTCTTCCACATGATGAACTAAAATCTTGTCAATCAATGCTTCTGGAGTATATTACTGTATGCCTATTTGGTGCTAGGTATAGAACCACACTGATTTCAGCAAGAAGTACTTTGGTCTTGTTAGAATGCTGGAATTTCTGATCAACAGCATATTTGTTGCGTTCCGAGTACTTATATTTCAAAAGACAATTGGAATTCCAATGGGGACAAACTGCATGCCACTTTTGGCCGATCTCTTCTTATATCAGTTCATACAAGGGCAACTATAGAGGAAAGAAAAGAAATTAGCCAAGCCCTTTAATTTCAGCTCCCACTATAAAGATGATGTAATTTCTCTCAATAATCTTAACTTTACGCTTTACCTACAACGTATCAACTAAAGGGAACTTGACATTAAGGAGACGCTTGATACACTCACTCCTGTTTTAACCTAGACTTATAACAACAACGACCAATTGAAATCTAAACTTCATTTCAAATACATGCATGATAATTTTTACTTTCCAATTGTAAACTTTCCATTTCTAAGTAGTAATGTGCCTTGGTCACAATGTGACTATATTTCACATTTTTTTGGATACTGTCGTGTCTATGATATGTACGCTGACCTCATAAACAGAACGAAATTACTATCACATAAACTTCTTGGTCAGGGTTTTTTCTACAGCCTTTATTAATATTCCACGATGGCGGCTGTTGGCATGAAAATAAGACATTTTTAAAAGCTAAAATGACGTTGTTTTAAGCTGTAAATGACTATGATTTAGACCAATAAAATTGTACAATATTGGTAAGGTTTCCTGTGAACTTTTACCGAATTTGGTCAGTTATGAATAAAACCCTATCAATATTATCTCATTTGAAACCACTAGGCTAGTCTGCCCAACACACTGCCTAAATGGTCCATGAATGTCCCCTTTCGGTTTTGATCCAAAATAGAAGTTGTTATTAATATAAGATTTTTTTTTAAATAGCCAAAAGGGCTAGCTGTAAACTGTTGAAACTTGAGCTGCAGATGCATTTTGATATGTTGTTTAACGTTATGACGAGTTTTATCTGTGGATTTTCAACTCTTGCCAGTTTTTGACCGATTATGTAAAATTACCACTAACAATCAGAAAAATCATTGACTTCATCTGTTAACAAGCGGCTGCTTTGAAGTAATCTCGATCAGAACAAACCCTTCAACTAAATTTTACTGAAGAATGAAATTTCTTTAAAATAGTCAGATAGTCAATAAGGCGTAATTTAAGGGCAACTCATGATTGTTATTTGTGTGTTGTTTATCGTATGGTGCAGTTATCTGATACACTTCATAGGTCGGTAGTTCATTGTACTATGAAATTGGTTATGCAGTATACATGTAAATAAGCTGAAAAGCTGGTAGATACATGTACATGTATTTCCGAATCATTTGAAGTACCTATCAAGATGTACATGTACATCAAGGGGAAACCTTAATCTACTTCTCTAGATGACGAGCTTAACAGTTTACTCTATGTTACAGGACGAACATAAGTTGCATTATGTAGAATTGTCCTTCGACGAAGCAACAGTACAAAACCATCGAATTATTGGACTAGAAAATTCTACTGCCTATGCAGAAGTGGATCTTTCAATCACTGTTCAGCCTTTTCCAGAAAGTGAATCAGATGACGATTTTGAGAACTTGTAGGATAACAAACAATGGAGAAATCATTATTTTCAAAATGAACTACAGACGTCTTTTGCAACAACAGTCAAACCTGCTACTGTGGTCACCTCTATAAAAAGGTCACCTGCTCGTAATGGTCACTTATCTGCTCTTCCTACTAATTTTCCTGTATATTAAACCTGTATAAAAAGATCACCTGCCTAACATGGTCAGTGACCACCCTGAATGGGTAAAAACTTGTGTTAAAACCTGTATATACAGGTTACTGTTAGGTCAAATAAAAGTTGATGTTTTCATTTACATGAAGATAAATCTATTTGATAAGTTTTAAGTGTTTGTAATTAATTTGTCATTTACTAAATTTGAGAAGATCGTTTGAATTAATAGAAATTATTGATAGTGTTACTATATAAAACGTATAAAACAGAAATAACCACATAATTCCCATTGTTTTCATAAAATTGTGTACACCATTCCTAGACCTACTTTGTTGTGTTACAGAAAATAAAGAGAAAGAAACCTGTATAGAAAAGTCACCTGTACATAGTGGTAGCTTTTTGTTGCTTTATTTAGAATTTCATTATTATTGTTTTGTTACCATATAAAATCTTATTTTTATGCTTCAATAAAGTATGATGAGAATCGACCACAAAGGGACAGCTTGCTGAATGCTATGTTCACTCGAAAATTGAAGATTAACAGAAACACAGAAGTTGGCGGAAATGGCACACCTGTACATAGGCGGCCGTTTTATTTAAATTTATTACATAACAAACATGTACAATATAATACAAGAATACATAAGCCTGATAAATAATGCACAAAACTAATAATTTGCCCAACACCCTCGAAAAATCGAATTTGAGAGTGAAGGTGGGGCGAAAAATACCGCATGAACAGTATATTATTTAAGCCATATCAACTATTACCAGAATTGTATGTAAAACATGATTCCCTGTGGAAATAGCCTCTCAAACTGAAAACAGATTAAATAAAATTATTCCCTCGCGAAAAATCTTACAAAATTAATGTATTGTGAGCTAAACATATAAAGATATTAAAGTTACAGGAACCCTAATAAAACGTCTTTCGAATAACGAACTAAACAAACATACACAAGTATTTCAAATAAAATATGGAAGGTTGATGGGGAGGAGGAGGGTTCATTTTAAAAAACTCTAAGTCGTAAAAGTAAGTAAACCATGTAAATATCCAGTACTGGTCGAAAGTTCATTACAAACAAAATTTACTGTGACTGATTTCGGGGATAGATAAAGCGCAACTGACTGCATGAACTGATAACATGCAACTGAGCGTGCGAAGATCACGTGACTTTATTTTGCATAAAAATGTGTTTTCTGTCAAAAACACTTATTTATCTACATCAAGGGTTAAAGTATCTATTGTTGTAACATGTACCTTAAAATTTCATTGATTACCCGGGGTAGCATTCAGTTGTAATAATGAAATTACAGAATTAGAAATGACTTTCTAACATATATTTTTGGTCCTCAGCCATAAAAATCGATTTGTTTCCAACAAATCTTTCGTTTTTTATTCTTTTGTTGTCTCTGTTAACAAATACTTTCTATAAATTCTTTTTTCAGCTTTTTCCTGAAAGCTATTCTTGTATTATAAATCAATTGAAAAACTATTAAAAATTTATGTGCAAGCACTAAGTTTTGTTTTTGTATTGATTATTTACTTTACCTTTTTAGTCAGATCTCTCACTTTTTCCAAGAAATTGAAAGATAAAAATAAGAAATAACATAACGTTGATATTCTTTGTCTTGCCCCTAAAAAGTTTTTGTTTTAATTCTCAACAACGACACCGTATTTTCTATTTGAAAGAATGACGACAGCATATTTTCTTTTTGGAATAAATGAACCCAATTTGACAGATTTTGACATTGTAACCCTTACTTCATTACTGAACGGAAACAAACAACATCGTCAAGCGGATATGTCTTCATCATGGCAAGATTTGGTTCAAACCTGTATCATCAAATAATGTTAAGAATTGTTTTATTGTTTTAATAACTTTTGTCAAATTTTAGAATGCATTCTGTTCTTTACGGTCGGTATCATATTTCGTGGATTAAAAGGGCTACGAAATCCATAAAAATTGATACCCCACGTATAATCATCCTTTCAGTAAACACAAAATCACGATGCGACACACAGGGTGTATTTTACATCCAATCATCTATCAACTTACGGCAACAGTCAGTCCTAGGATAGACCTTGACACTGTCGATGGTATACCTCTGACCAAGGTTTACAGTCCACCAGGCTGGCGTTTGCGTGCTCCATGACCCATGTGAGTAGATGTATCACCATCATTGGCTTTAGATGCGGAATAGAGATCTGTAGGATGCTTTGTAGAACTTTGCCTGGTGTCCTTTCCCAAAGCTATGTTTGTTTTAGCTGAAAAAAAAATCAAAATTGAATTTGTTTGTTTTAGCTGAAAGACAATTTCAAAATTAAATTTCAATTTAAGTATATTAATTACAAGAACAAAGCACATATTTGTATGAATGTAGACTAAGTTCTCGCATTCTCAATTGTACTATGTATACCATTTTTTCATTTGGTTTTCCAAGTCTATTTTGAAAACATTACAGTCCTTATTCACGCATTTGAGTTTCATTACTGCGTGAAATCTCATTTAAATTAAAAGCAAAATCGGACACTCTGAGGTCAAAGGCCGAATGTTAATGTAAATACAATAAATAAAAGTAATAACAAAATACTGAACACCAAGGGAAATTTCCAAAAGGGTAAAATCGATAAGCATGACAATAATCTACAGAACGATTGACAGAAAGCTGTCATACCCTTGACTTGTTATCCAGATATACTGGATAAAAGTTTTTTCTATTCTAAATCATAAAATACATCACTGTGTTAAAATGGAATACCAAAGCAATATCTACACGTTTATAATAGCAGCAAATTTGGATGAATTGCAATAAGATAGGTTTCCGGCCCATGGAAATGCAAAATATTTAAATTTTACATAAGATACTTTTTTCATCGTAAAATATATAAGTAGGCATGTACTTATTAGAACCACACAAAACACAATACCAGTCAATGTAACTTATGAAAACAATGAGTCTGAAGACACCCCTTTTGCACTCCTTTTTTACATTGACTCTATGGGAAGTATATGTACTACTCCACAGATTCAAAGTCTTATTCTACTGTGTTACCAGGCTTGCCTCAAAAATATATTCGATACAGAGGTTCCCATAACTTATATACATCCTCATCTAAAATATCTTTTTGGGGTAGCTTGGTAACAATCTTAAAAAAGGAAAAGGACTTAAAATTTAAGGGCTTATGTTAATCTTTTTTTTCTTACATGCTGCCTGCAAAAAGACTTCAAGACTGTTCACACTTATTAGAATGAGAAGTTTAGGGATCTGGTTCCTTTCCTCTTCAAGTTAAGGGTACATTCAGGGTTTCTGTGGGTCTCTGACCTCATTTGTTGGAAAATAATTTAATTCTTATTATGAAGATATTTTTTACATTGTGTCTATCGGAAATGCGTTACAACTTAACAGTGTCTAATTCTACTGTGTTACCAGGCTTGCCCCAAAAAGATATTCGATAAAGAGGTTTATATACCTTAAATATATATGTATCCTCAACCGAAATATCTTTTCAGGGAAAGCTTGCATATACAGTAGAATTAGACACTGCTAAGTTGTAACACATTTCCCATAGACACAATGTAAAATTATCTTCATAAAAAGAATTCCTTACTTACTTCAGACATACCCGGTGCATGGTAATTAGTAAGGAAAACTGTAAGTCAAGTTTGATTACTTCAACTTTCAGTCAGTTTCTCCGTTATCAGTGAAAGTCTATATAGCCCCACTTTCTTGCGGTGTATACATTTTGCGTTGATCCGCTACTCTACCTACGTAGATAGTCACTGAGTAATACACAAGGTTCCAGACATGGGTTTTGAAAGGCAAACAGTACGATTTATGGGTTGCCATCAGAAACAGATTGGTTATTATGCGGTCCAGCTCCTGACCTGCTGTTCTTATAAAGGCAGATTCCTGGGAAAAAGTTGTTCAAAATCCCTTGGGTAAAGTTATCCACAGGAGAAGTCTAGTTAATTTGTAAAGGACGTAACCAGTGGACAAACGTTATCCGCTTAATAAAGGTTTTGGACAGCTGCTCACAACTGATCATAACGTTTTTCTAGGTGCGACTTTATTTTCTTAGTTGAACCAACACAATGAATAATCTACACGGAGCAGGAAATGCTTACCCTTCCTGGGTACCCGATTTCACCTCCACATACGGAGGTATGGTGTGTGCTGTTCTGACGTTTCATTTGCAAATGTCTATGATTTGCTATTTCTGTATATATATATCTTGCTTAATATCTTCTGCATGGTTATGCTATAAACGTATGTATTCATAGGCACAAAGATAATTCATTCGTTATCCTTAAATGTACTGTTAGAAATATATATTAGTTTTAGGAAATCTCAAAGAGGCTCACATTTTAAAATAGAGCATTGTATTATTTTCTGATAAAAATGCAGCTGTAAAGAGTATGTATGTGTCAATAGTAATTAAAACCAACATGTTCAAAGCTTATTTCCACAAATGGATAAGTCCTAAAACAGAGCTAGAAAAAATAGGTGATTATCGAGAAAACACTCCAAAACAGCAACGCACAGATCATCCTCAAAATAAGTGCAATATTTCTGGCTTGGTACAGGCATTTCGTTAAACATGATTTAACGAGGTGTCGAAAAACTAATTTGTGTGACAGTCATTTACAAATTCGTAAAGGGCTGGGTTTGTTTCATATGGTTATTCTGGTAAATAACTGTAAATAAGTCAAGCTTTCAGGAACGTGACATTTTAATATAAACGTATTTCTGTCACTTTTCTCTCTGTGTGTATGTCTGAATGATTGTGTGTGTGGTGGGGTGGGGATTGGTTCAAAGGCCTGAATGACTGCCGGTAGTTTGCACACTTGTATCTATACTCTTCTGTTTGACTGCGCCACTCTTTACAATTACTACTCGATGAGCAAACGTACATAATAACTTTTTTGTTATTTTATAAAAGGTCGGTGGATCCTTTCAGGACTTTGGCTTCTACTGTCACAATATAGCTGAAATACTGATGAAAAAGTCATTAACCTCTATTTCAGCAAAAGAAAGAGTATTGAAATGCTTTAAAAAATTATGTAATATCAGTAACTCCGATTTTTTTATTTTTCCAGACAAGGATAAAAATTCATACTCTCAAACATGATAACTATTCTCCATGAACTCTGTAAAACCTTAAATGTGCTGTGAATTTCGTATATACATATAAATAAAACCAAATAACTATCATTATATCTCATCAACTTGGATTTTCATTTCCCTATTATCAACTAAACCCTAAAATTAGATACAAAAGAGGTTAGCGCTTTTGGTATATAATTAGAAAGTTATTTATGAACTGGTAAATTGACCTAAGACGGAATCATTTAAATGTTTATCTCTTCGGCAAAGCTAGCAACAAAAGGTGAAGACAGTTCCGCATTATATCAAGAGTTTCCGGTTCGAGATTTCGTGTAGATTATCGAAGTCATAGCAAGTTATCGAACCCGAAATCTAGATTAAGTTGACACTTTACCTTTAACTCGCACTCGATCAAAGGGTGTTTATAATGAAATCTATCACAAAACATGATTTATTTTGTTCTATTTGGGAGGTAAAATTGTACACCTACAGGTGTCAGAATGCTAATTGAGAGTTTCGTAAAAATGTTTCATGACAAAGTCATGCATAGATCTATGAGAAATTAACATGCATTTTACAAATTAAAATACAATACATTGAATTCAGAAATGTTATTTTAAAACTAATTATTCCTGTGTCATGATTAACAGAAATTTAAGAAAATTGATACAGTATTTATTGTATTATTTTTTTCGATCCCACCGTAAAATTAGTAACTGAAATCCTGTGAAAAAGCCATTTTTACTGATTCGATAGCTTTTAATAGTCGTAAAGTCCACAAAGACCCTTTTATAGTGAGTATACATGATTGAGGAAAGAGAGAAAACTCTCTTACAAACAATCCTAAATTTTCCCTTTTAAAATTTTTATCCGAAAAATAATAGAAGAATATTTTCGATTCAAAAACTCAGCCAGTAACAATTTCAATCAACTGCTCCACAGATACACCAAAATCAAATCAAAATATACGAATAAGAAAACGACGACGGAGATAACATAATGTTTTAAACACCACGAATAAAAATTTAATTTTTTTCTCTGTACTTAATATTCAGCGTATCCATGCTACTTTCTCGTCGTAATATGAATGAGAATGTTTACAAAACAGTGAAAACCAAATAAAAAGGGAAAAAGAAAGCAAATGCAACAGAATATAAGAACTGCATTTGGTTTATTCATACAAATTAAACTGTTTAGTGGTAAACATCCATTCTTAATAGTCTACAGTTTTGCACAATAATATTTGAATAATTTTATCTTCGGCGAATTTAAAGACGTAGTGTAAAACTTTTAAGTTCAAATCTAGATATAGGTATATATAGGAATTGTTCAATCAGAAAGTAACAGTTGAAAGAAGTAATGAACTAAAAAATTATTCGAAAATTATCAGAAGCTGACATGTATTTCTGAATTTAATGCTCTTAATTTCATAAAACTGAGACAATAAACGATGACAGGAGGATAAGTGTAACAGTGAACTCTTTCCGGCAGTGTATTCTTTCCGTTTGGATAAAAGACACTAGGGTATAACTTCCACGGCATAAATACACTAGGGTATTTCTTCTGACGGAATAAACACACTAGTCCAAGGTAGAAATACACTAGGGTATTCTTGTACCTGGAACTTCTGCACACCGGAATAAAAGTACGCTTACATAAGATCTTGTTTTATATGAACTGTATAGTTTTTTATATTGTTATTGGAATACTTTTTAGCCGTAACTGCAATTTCCAAAGTAAAACGTAAATTGAAAATTTATCAAACTTAGAAAACCACAAATATATTGAAACATCAAGTGCCTTATCATTACATCTTTGTGATAACTAGGTTTTTAACATGTATCGACTTATAAGCAGCGAACAAAATCAAATCTAAGACGTATCTTGTTTGACAGATAGTTTATGCCAAACTTGAGACCAATTTGTCATTCCATTTCATAGTATTACCTTACCGAATACCCTATTAAAACAGCTATTTCTGCTTCATTTGATCAAATGTAAAACCTGTTATATTGCAAAGTTATCTTTTGACAATACTTGCTTGGTAACGACCAATTAACACTCATAATAAACGGAAGTGAAAAGTACTATTTCCGGTGTTATTCGAATGCACATGCGCTTTTTCAAGAAAGTACCAGGACAAAATATTAGTTTTTCACGTCAATTTGATATCAATTATTTCTAAAAGCTTCTTCGTCGATAACCCAGGAATCATTACTACAGTTGTAATTGACTAAATTGATTATGAAAAGGAAAAGCATTTTTGAAAAGCGGAATAGTTATAATCATACGTTGACGTGGAGGAAAGCTGACAATGTGTTATTTGGCGTGAGCAGAAACATAAATAACTTTAATATTGACGTTTTCTAGAGGATTAATAATTGTCCAATTGTTTTGTGTATTATACCGTTTCCTTGTGAGCTAAATGTCGATTATATTATGAAGTATCAAACTGTTTTTCTGATTTATGATAAGATCTTGAAGGTTGCATTTTTCTCATGACAGATAACGACCACAATCAACAGAATCTAAACATTTATCAAAACAAGAAGAATTTTCAAAATGACGACTGAACAAAAGATTACTCAAAACTGGGAAAGTGATATGTTAATATGATATTCATACCAATAATACAAAAAGTTTAGTACTTTCTGTCGGTTTACCGAGATCAATCGAAATGTAAAACTTAGAAAAATATTACTGTGAATTAAGCGAACGGTTTTACCCTCGGTATACAGATATGGATGAAGCCTATATTCCCTCAGTACGCTTAGTCACAAATTAGTTAAAACGGGAATGAATACAAATAGAATTTCATTTTATTAAATTGTTTTATGAATAGCCATATGGGTATTCCTGCAACATGTGTGAAAGCCGAAAATAGTATTCGAACTAATAATTATATAAATATAAATATAAATATAAATTTATTGACTGGTATGATTATTAACTGAGAAATTTGCATTTTCAACGCAGAAAATATCTTTTTTGTATTTGTAATCACAAAAATAGCTGTTGATACTTCTGCAAAAAAAAATCACCCGTACAAGAAAAGTGGATTTTTATTCTCAGTTATTTTATTAAAAAATCCAAGTTTTGTGCATTTAACAGAGACTTGCAAAATGAAACTTTAATAAAAACCTGAAGCAATAACAACACCGGAATTGTAAAACTTTTTCTTTATTTTCTTAATTCATTAAAATCCTACAGGAATTTCTCCCTGACGGAATGAGTCTCGTTCTTCTATTGTTGCACGTTTCCCTCACCCCAAAACTTAAAAATAGTTGAAAATGGGCTAGATTATTAAGTATATTACTAGTAGATTAAAATACCGATATTAATTGCAAAAACATTGTAATTTCTATAACCAAACATTTCGTAATTATCTTGAAAACTGTATGTTTGAAGCGAAACAACATTATCCTAAAGTATTCTTTTTATCAATAAATTTTGTTGTTTCCTCGTTTTTCTCCCTAGACGTCCAAACTGCTGCACAATTTTGGCGCCAATCATAATCAATGTATCAACAAAGGTTACAGCATAACGTGATCGTACTTAACGAGAAAGACTATTCTTAGACTCTGTAGAAGATCGTAATATGGGCTTCCGACAACAACATTGTTCGCACCAGAGTTAACACGTCCTCAGAGACTTTACAGATACCGAGTGAGAAGCCACAAATTATCACTGTCGATGTGCAAATAAGATGATATAAACCAGCCGGGAAAGTATAATATAAGTGCTTCCTGATGTATCAGTGGAATTATCATGTTACGATGCGTATTTACAAGTATTTTGTATGAAAGCCGTCGTTAGGAGACGGATTCACTAAGGTTAACCCTTGTCTGTCCATTCGTCCGTAAGTCTCAGTTGGTTTCCACTCAGTATCTTAATCTAGCCTATGACATTGAAAATACAAACAAGCTTTCTTCACTATCAACTAAAACACCACGTTTGGTGTGGATCGGTTTGAAAAAAAACGAGGTATATTGTGTCTGCAGGAATGAGACAGTTACACGGAAGCTATGGTCTTGATTTTGTAAGATCATCGATATGTTATCTGTTTTTGATTCTGTGTCCTTTTTAAAAGTAATTATTTATTTTTAGCTCAGCTGGACCGAAGATCCGCGTGAGCTTTATGCCATCACTTGACGTCCATCGTCGTCGGTGGCGGCGACGGCTTCGTCGGCGTCGTGGTGTTCCATCTGTAAACTTTTTCAAAAATCTCCTCTGAAACTACTAAACTGATTTAAACCAAACTTAGTCATTAGCATTATTGGGATCTCTAGATTCTATTTTATGTCCGGCATATCCGTCGATGAAGATGAACAAAAATGTCTACTGTTACTATAAATAGAACATAGGGGGTAAATGACCATTTTTGGCTTCTATCTCCAAACTTGTAAGAGAAAGAGAAAAACTGTGAGGGCCAAAAAAAAAACTGTACGATATAGTTAGACCTCCCCTTACGTGAGTTAATGGCCTTTAATGCAAATTCTGACGATTTTTGCCCAAGATCTTGAAACTGTCAAGTAAACAAGATGATCAAATCGTGCTCTATAAAAATCGCCATTACACCGAGATTGTCAGACGACTCCTTACATGTACGTGAGTTATTGGAAATT
>JAOXYH010000027.1:1787021-1799628 GCA_028566455.1 Botula fusca | reverse complement strand
CAGCCATAATCCAGCCTCTCAGATTGACATTCAATACTGTTGTCAGCCAACAACAGCCATAATCCAGCCTCTCAGATAGACATTCAATACTGTTGTCAGCCAACAACAGCCATAATCCAGCCTCTCAGTTTGACATTCAATACTGTTGTCTGCCAACAGCAGGCATAATCCAGCCTCTCAGATTGGCATTCAATACCTTTGTCAGCCAACAACAGCCATAATCCAGCCTCTCAGATGGACATTAATACTGTTGTCTGCCAACAACAGTGATAATCCAGCCTCTCAGATGCCAAGATGGACATTCAGTACTGTTGTCTGCCAACAACAACCATAATCCAGCCTCTCAGATGGACATTTAATACTGTTATCAGCCAACAACAGCCATAATCCAACCTCTTTAATACTGTTGTCTGCTTCTTGTCGGATATTTTTTAGCCTCTCGAACATTTGAAAATATTGTGACGTCATCGTGTGTGTTGGCCAAACATTGTCAACTACGTCACGAAAGGGAATCCTTGCGGCAGTTGACGTATATGGTCTTTGTCCTCTCTAACGTAAATAACTGCTGATAAACAGAATAATAGGTACTAACGTCACGATTATCATATTGGAAATATCATGTGGAATATCTAAACTTGCCCTTCGGGCTCATCTAGGTATACCACATGATATTCCCAGTATCAAAATAGTAAGTACCTGTTATTCTATATCTATATGTAGAAGAACAATTGTATTTTACAGGAAGTTGTTGTTGATTTGCTGCAGAAATGGAAAAAGGAGAGTCCAGGAGATAAGTTCTATATTCGTTTGAAAGGAGACCGTCAAAATAATGAATGTAGGTATAAAATGTGGAAATTGTAATTCATAAGAAAGTTAGGAAACTACCTTAACTTAAGTGGAAGAATTTACCTTGAAAGTATGATGGTTGAATTTAAAATGGAAAAAATTGATGAAATACCACATTTTTTTCTTTGTTTAACCTTTTTGGAGGACAAAGAAGAATTGATAGAAATTTTGTTGACCGAGTTTTTCAGTTTTTTTGTACGAACTGAAACTGTGAACAGTTAATGGTGATCAGATAAAATTATTCTTCATAGCAATAAAATGATTTGGGTTGGGGTCAGCGATGAAAAACAGGGTCGATCATGCCACATAAGGCAGGTGGTCAATATACAGAGGTCATTTAAATTAAGAAATAACAGTATTGTATTTGAAGAGGTGCTGCTGTCAATTGGGGATTTGACAGTCGCAAATGCAGCTTTAGTGGCGGCACGTAGCGGAGCCAGTAAAATGGATATTTGCCACTGTCATATCCCTGATTGACGGTGTTACCTCTTGAAATACAAAACTGTTATTCCTATTCTAATGCAGAAAAATATAAAAATTTCCCTTTACTGACCAAAAAGACTTACAAACATTTAGTAAAATAGTAAATGCTGTGTAATAAAGTTACTGCAATTTGTGTGCTGACGTCATACCAAACCATGACGTCATATGCATACATCCAAAGCAGAACGTAAGCAATGGACGTTATTTTGCTTCATGTACACCTCAAATGTAAATTACATCTCGATAAAACTTGGTTTTGTCTCAAGTAGGTGGTGACTTTATTGTCGAAATAATGCAGTTATTTGACATACTAGTATTTGTATTTATCAAGAATTCAGTGTGGCGGACCATTAGAAATGAGCACTTGGTTACAACTATCAATTGTAGATTTGATGGCAAACAGTAGCCAATGAAAAAACATGTTACATTAAGACTGCATTAAAATAGTTAATTACATTTGGAGGAATTTTTTTTATCACATAAGACCGGAGGCCTTTATATAGAAGTCGTCATTGAGACAGGTTTGACTGTACACATAAAGTGTATGCTTCCATTGTTCTCATAGGTGCGGACTTGGAGAGTAATCAAGGTGATGATCAGGAATCAGAGGAGGATATTAGATTGGGAGAAACGTACACCAGGCAGTTATATGGAACAGAAAGCAAGTTCTTGTACGTACACCAAACACCATGGCAGAAGAGGCTTCTTGAACTTTATGGGAAAGAGATATGCCTTTTAGACGCAACATACAGAACCACCAGATATTCTCTTCCATTATACTTCCTGTGTGTACCAACCAATGTCAACTACATTAATGTTGCGACATTTGTTACGGAGACTGAGGATAGTGCCTCCTTGATGGAAGCCTTGCAGATAATTAAAGAGTGGAATCCTGATTGGTCACCAAAGTTCTTTATGTGTGACTATGCTGATGAAGAAATCAATGCCATCGAAAATGTTTTCTCAGGTATGCAAATTCAGAATGCTATTAATTTAATAATAGATTATAAGAACTGTATTTCTTATATATACATGTATATATTTTTTTTAAAGAATAATCTGAAGTGGAAACCAGTATGTGATAATTATCATTCTTGTTTAATAATATTTATGTACTTCCAATGAAGTGATGGTTGGGATATTATAACGGGACTGCCCACATGTGTGGGTATGTGTAAATTTTCACGATTTTGTGGTTTTTTGCTAATATCTTGAAACAATAACAGAAAGGGAGAAACTGTAAAAAGCAAAAACGATCAGCTAATCAAGATCTATATAGTCTCAATGTATTGAAAATGTTAGAGACTTCTTACTTGAGTTATTACCAACCAAGGCCCAGGTGAGCGATACAGGTTCTTTGAGAGCCTCTTGTTTATTGATAAAATTTCAGTGCCATCAGATGTAAAGTATAATTGGAGAGTACAAAAAATTCATTTTTAGATTCATTTGTCTACCTGTGTGACTTCCACCGAGAACAGAGTTGGGAGAGATGGCTCAGTACAACACACAATGGACTCCACAGTGACAAGACCCATGTCCTTTCACTTCTTAGACCTCTTGCTCGGGCGTTGAATGAGGAGGAGTTCAGTGCTGCTTTGTCTGTGTTGAAGGTATTATAAATTGTTTTCATTCTTTGAAATCAGTATGATGTTCATTAAACAATTGCAACTTGTGTAAGAGATGGAATAAACATATTATAAACATCAAAATTGAGTCTTTCATGATAAAACAAGGTGTGATGCATTTCATACCGATGATGCATCGGACTTGCACATTTTGTAACTTAATTACTCGTCAGCAATGAAAAAAGATACTATTTGTATTTCAGTCAAGTTCTGTATGGAATGAGAAGGAAAAGCTCCGGAAATGGTTTGAAAAGACTTGGTTGAGCTGTTCTAAGGTATATACAACACTAAAAACAAAAAATTACTGGATGAGTATATTTCTTTTCTTAAATATTGACATTCATGATATTTTAATGTAAGTTAAAGGCTGTATGCTTTGATCATTTCTTGTCAAAAGTTCAGTTTAAGTCCAACAAAGATAATATAGGCACTGTAAATATTGTTGAAAGCAGAATATTATATTGCACACGGTTGTTAACACCAATTATGTATAATTGTTACTGTTAGTAGAGTTTGCAAAGGTATTTTTAAATGGTTTATTACTTGACATTGGTCCAATAAAGGTCAGTATTTACTGGACCACCAGTAGTAGAGTTACAAAGCATTACATTTTACAAAAATTACAGAAATTCGGTCCAGTTTATTGGACCAACAAGAATTTTACTGGTAAGTAGTTATATTGGTGTCCTTCGTGATCTCTGCTGTTGGTGTCATGGTAAAATATGTTGGAATGATATGAAAAAATGCCAGTAACATGCACATGCTTAGGGCTATTCCATTAAAATGGCTGTGGGAAGGTAGGAAGGGAAGTTTAATTATAGAACATGGGTTCTGGGTCATTTTTAGTGTGTGCCCATTAGACGTATGTAAAGTTATCTACAAAAAGTTTGTTGGTTGTGGGGGTATTCTGAAACCCCCTTCCTACCCTCCCACATTCATTTTAATGAAATAGCCCTTATCATTAAATTTATTTCTAGCGCTGGGTAAGAGCATACCGACAGGACAGATTCAATGTTTCCGTTAATACCAACAATGGAATTGAGAGGCAGAATTTGTCTTTGAAATATGAATACCTTGACAAGAAAAAGGCACGATCACTCAGCCAGCTGTTGAGTATATTGGTGAAGAAATTTTTACCAGATAGTTATGTGAAGTAAGTATTTTTATGTATTTTGAGCATAATTAGGACTTACAAATTTTGCATGGACTAAATTAAATGTTTTATGTAACTTGAATAACTGCATAAAATATACATATTTTTAAAGATGGACATCAGCAGTTAAAAGAACACATCCTAAACACAAATTTGAAAAAAACTTTTTCTGTTTTTCCAATTTTTTTCTTATACAATATTTGTTAAAGCCAAGGTCACCACTTTTATGTGTCCATGTTGTATGTGTAGACTGTAGTGATATAGGGGCCGCAGGTGAGACACAGGGTTTATATAATGTTTGTATGTGGTAAGTAAGTAATGAGTTATCATTTTAGAATACATAAAACTTACGCTATAGCACTTTAATTCTTTTGTTTCAGATACATGAGACTGAATGTTGCTGCTTCAGATCAACATAAGCAGTATGATGCTTTAGTTCCTCCTTTCTTACATAACAGACCAAAGAACGTTGTGCAGCATTGTATGAGGAGATGGATCGACTCTGAGAATTCCTCAGTTGATGATGTTGACCAGATATCTGCATCTACATTCCTTGTAAAAAGTTTCAGCAACATTGGTAACAGTTTGCATTATGAAGTCTGTTTTGAAAGTGACAATGGAATGCCATCATGTCAATGTCTAGATTGGCAAGACAACCATCTGCCATGTAAGCATTTCATGACAGTTTTTCGTAATGTTCCAGAATTCACTTGGGATATGCTTCCTGTAGATTATAGAGAAAATCCATACATTTGTTTGGATGTGGAAAGTTTTCCTGGGGTTTCTCAAGAAGATCCATCTGCAGCTGAAGTTGAAAATATTGTTGAGGTTTTTACTGGTAGTTGTGGAGAAGTTGAAGAAATAACAGTAAAGAGCTTGCCTATACCATCAAGGCAACAGCTGAAGAAAGAGAGAGCAAAAATCTGCAGTTTGCTGGAAATATTGAAAGAACGATGTTACACAAGTGAAAATGTTGAAATACTACAAAAGGTTTCTGAAACTTTAACATCATTGGCTAGTGAGGTACGAGAAGATTTACCGAAGGAAAGTGACCTAATCTTAGACACACATTCAAAGTCAACGCATATTGGAACCAACACCAGCAAACGCAGGAATCTGAACATGTATGCTAGAAGGAAATTATCGTTAGCAAGAAAGAGGAAATTGCCTGGCTCCGGTAGACATGGTATTGCTGCACAGAAAAGGAGGAAGTCTTATTTGAAAGAAGGAGTTAACAAAATAATTGGTTAGTACATACATTTTACAGTCAAACCTGCCGGAACGACCAAGCAACCGCTTTATATTCGCCCGAACATTTTTCCTATATATCTTAACTGTATTAAACGACCACCTCCCTAACACGACCAACAACCTTTAGAATTTGTCAGAAACGACCAGTAAAACTGTCTTCAAAACCATTTTTTTGTGCATGATACCATGATCTATGAATAGTCTTACCTTGATTTAACAACATTTTATCGAGCTTCACATGTAGTCTTCGCAAGATCACTTTTGCTTGTTTATCAGAAAAATTTCGGCCATAATTTACATGTATTATTTACAAATATGCATATCATGTTTTCTTTCTTCTAAAAGGTTTGACCCTGTATTAAAAGACCACTTTTGTATTCTCCCTTGAGTGGTCTTTTAATACAGGTTTGACTGTATTTAATTTGTTTAACAATATAATATATATGCACATTTTAAGACTTGCATGATTCTTTAGTATTACTTTGGAACAAATCTAAATTTATATTTGGTTTGGTTGCATCAAACTAAAGATGTCAAACAGACACCATAAATTTAACTGTTACACTATATTGAGGGTTGACTCTGGAACATAAAATGTGAAATCAAGAATCAAACTTTACCTGTGGTTAGTAGTTCCTTTACAAATTTCATAATGTTGCTGGAGTCTGTTGAAGTAACAGGGATCGAATGAAAATTGTCAAATTACATTTTGAATTTAAAAATGAGGTAAGACTAAGTAATGTCAAAGAAAAACAATATCAAAATCAAAATTGACCTGTTTCTAGCAGAAAGCTTTTATGTATATTTGTACTAGATATGAACATGATGAAATTTACAGAGAACATTTTCTTTATTTCTTAATTACAGATGTTGCTGACCAAGAATTGGTAGAAGAAGGTGTGGATATTCTGCTATTGGACCATGAAGATCTTAATTGGGATTGTGCCCACAGGCCAGCACAAGATCAGCCAGTTAGTGAAGGGGTATGTGCCCACAGGCCAACCCAAGAAGATGAGCAAGTTAGTGAAGGGGTATGTGCCCACAGGCCATCCCCAGAAGACCAGTCAGACAGTAGCCATATAGGAAGTGGTGAACGGTCTATAAGCAGGTCACCCAACACTAATCTGTTTACTGCCATGAAAGGTAACATTGTAGCTTTGGTATAATTATAGTATAACTACGTTTAGAATTTGATTACCTTCGTTCTACAACGAGTGACAGAACTACTCAGTTAATCACGGGGGCACACGCACGAGTAATATATTACAGGTGTTGTTTCGGTAACAAGTTGTAGAAGGAGGTATTCGAATTCAAATAAGTAGTTATACTGTTTATTACATTGATCACTTTTGCATTATAACAGAGAAAACAAAACAATTATGTTTTTATGTCATTCCGCATCACAGCTATCAATGTAATAAGTGTTGCTACATGTACAAGTTTTAGACTTTACCAAGATGCTTATAGTTATGCTTAAGATGGCTTTGTAGTATACTTGTAGATTTGCTAAATTATTATATATTGATTTTAATATTTCCAGTCTTTCTGTGAAGAAAATTAATACAGTTGTTCCAGTATTAGTACCGTTTACAAACAAATGAAAATGTTCAAAGCAACTGCATACATGTATGATCGTGAATGAATCCTGTATCCAGTACATTTAAAATTTTGAAAGATGTGTGATTGTATATACTTAATCTTGTTTATAAATATACTAGATTACATGAAAAAATTGACCTCTGATGAGTGGGAAATTCTGATCAAAGATTCCAGTGATTGTAGTGGTTTATGCTGGACAGTTGATGGAAGGAGAGGTGCAACAGCTTTGGAAGAAGCCCTTGAAAAAGATCCATCAATTCAGGAATTGGAGTATGTGCAAGCTTTACAGAAAGCACTTCCCAGACAGATTGACCAGTTCCATTTGGTCGGCCTCCTCCATGTTGTTGCAGATAGATTAGGTACTATTGCTGGTGTTTAACTTCTTCAAGTACGTCATGGTATTCAAGGGACAAGATGATGAAATTACATGTACTGTGGATTCATTATTATTCGTGGGATACCAATTTTCATGGATTTCGTGGGTAGCAGCAAACCACGAATTTAAGTATCCAACGAACTGTAAATTTTCAGTAGACTTGTTACTAAGGAAAAGCAAAACCACGAAATTAAGTATCCTCGAAAGCTCATATTATTGTTGAACCACGAAAATTGGTGTCCACGAAAATAAATTAATCCACAGTATCAAAAATTTTCTTTTAAAAAATTGCTATAGCAACATTTTTAGTTCTCTATGAAGTAGAGGGGGACTATTGTCCTCGCGTCGGCGTCCCGCGTGCGCGTCCACAAGGTTAAAGTTAACGTCTGAGTTTTTTTCAACAGGTTCCAGTTGATGCCTGGTTATGTAACTTGGCATAGGGATGCATCTTGGGGAGTCTGTCAACATCCCAACTAAAAAGGTCACCTTGACCTAGATTTCATGCTTCATTGATCTTAGAAAATCTGGTTAAAGTTTACGTCGGAGTCAATTTCCTGAAACTCTCAAAGACTCTTATTTTTAGGAATTCTACCTAGCAACCATAGTTTTCTTTATTTGTTTGACTATTAACAATTATTTTCCCTACTTAGTTTGCAAAAAATATTGTTCCAGTTTTGGTATAGTGACAATGTCGGGGACAACCTATGTTTTTCAACTAATTGCAGTATTAATATGTCACCTCGCACTGGCCTTTCATTAAACCACTGGCTTCTCTTTACATGTACATGTATATCGAAGCCCATGTGCAAAGTGATATTTATCAATCATAGCATTTATTCTGTAGTAAAAGAAGGACTGATTAACATTGCGATAGATCCAGCTGAAACTGATAGACGTTGCAGAGAAGCCTTTGCTGAATTACAGAGTGAAACAAAAAAGCTAAAGATGATGTCTAGCAAGGACAAAAGAGTTCATTTCCAGGATGGTATACCTGGCTCCATGCAGAAGGAACGTTTGGGTAATATAGGTCACAATAACAAACACTGATAAGGGCTGTTCCATTTAAAGATGCATCAACCCAGAGGAATATCAACGAAAATCAATTCTGTGGGTGGTAGGTTTAATACATGTAGCTGCTCAGAGTAATTTTTCTTGCTGAAACATGTAAATCGCTTCTATGCATGGTTGTTTGAAAAATATCCAGTGGTCCTGGGGTTGATATATGTTTAAATGGAATAGCCCTAATTATAATGTATGCCATCAAAGAAATATTTCATTTTTTCTAGGTTTTTTTTTGTTTTTGTTTTTTTTTTTTGTGAATTTGGGAATGAAAAGAAATAATGATATTTTACATACTTGTAATTGAAAATAATATGACATGTATGATTGATGGCATGTGATATCTCTTGAAACCATAAGATGATGACTGGTTGTCATTCGGTAAACTTAAAAACTGTAAAACTGCAGAACTTGATTAATATTGCTGTTTTTTGTTCTCAGACTGTTACCCATATGGAGGACTGATGAATCCGGGAAAGAATTTGTGCTTTGCGAATGCTCTATTGCAGTGTCTCAGGTGTTCTGATATCCATAAAATATTGGAATATCATGATCAATGTCAAGGTAATTTTTTGTTTGGTTACTTTCTGTTTTGTCCCTTGTAAGTAAGATTGTCCTAGCTCTCAAAACATCATATCTAGAAAGAGCTTAACATTAATTTTATGTCTTATAAAGGGGCGCTTATGAGTACCATTCCATTATCATTTTAACATTTCTTTTTTCTGCTATAACAACATTTACTTCTCACAATACACCATCATTAAAAAATAAAGTCCTAATTTCAGAAAGTGACCACTGTGTTGTTTGTCAGCTGAAAGACTTCATCAAAGAGGGACCAATAACAGCAGAACCTTTATGTCGTGTCATGTCAGGTAGCATAAATTTTTATCCTTATGTATTGTTTATATATTGTGATCTAAAATGATTGCCATCACCATAAACAGTTTAACAAAGGACCCTAAGGAAAAAACACAGGGAAACTTTTTTTCAGAATTTCATCATTATGACCAAAACAACTTTATTTATTACAAAAATGAACCTAAATGTGAAGTGGCGAAACATGATTATGAGTTTCGCCACATATATTACAGTTATTTTTGTGAACTCTTAAGCATTCTTGTTTTTGTAGATGACAAATTTAGCCCTAATTAACAAAATATCATTTACACATTCTTTTAATTGAAATGGCTTGCCAGGGATTTTCTGTTAGATGGGCATTTGCAAGCCAGGTGAGCCCCTAGTTTTTATATTTGTTATCTTTCATTTCCTTCATTTAACCAATATATCTACTTGTGATAATCATTTTTAATACTGAAATAGAACATAAAATTAATACATGTACATGCATGTCAGGTTCTGGAATAATTAAATTTGTCCCTTTTACAGATATTTGGGATGGATATGTGGTAGGACAGCAGCAAGATTCTGAGGAGTTTCTTAGAAGATTGATGGAAGAAGTTAGACAGAAATGTTTTCGGTATATAAATTTATCCTGCAGTTGCTTTGGTATCAAACAAATAAACCCTGTCAAATAAACCTAGGCTTTATTATGCTAGTAGCAAAATAAAGCCTTGTTTATGGCATCAAAGTGCAAGGAGGTTTACTTAGGGCTGTTTCATTTAAAGATACATCAACCCCCAGGAATATCAACGTAAATCAATTCTGTGAATGGTATGTTTAATACCTGCTCATAGTAAAGTTTCTTACTGAAATATGAAAATCATTTCTATGCATGGTTCGTCCTAAAATATTTGGTGGTCCTGGGGGTTGATGTATGTTTAAATGGAATAGCCCTTATAAAATCATTGTTTAAACATTGCCTAAACATTCAAAAGTTTTTGTCCCACTTCAGTTGGAAAATGTTGCATATTGACATATTCTTTGTGCTCTGTCCTGAAATAATGTTTGGAGGATAAACAAAGTACTATGCCTCGGTAAACCTTGCATTTCTACCTGTTTCTAAGCCTCGTACAAATTTAAATTTATATTCCAAGACATTATAAATATATTGTTTATTCTGTAACTGTTCAGAGTATGGTCATTTAAACTCTCTTGTGTATTTGTCATGAAGGGACTGTCATGTGAAACAATTTATAGTAAAACGTTTTATTACCCTTCACTTTTATCACCAGCCAAGTAACTACGGTCAAGTTTTTCTGATTAGGTTGGTGATCATCCTCCTTTTATTGGAAAAACTCATTATAACAACAAAATCTTTATTCTATTGTAGGTCTGAAGAGGTTAGAACTGAACATCAAAGAATATTCTATGGCCAACAGAGAAGCACAAGTAAGTTGTATATATGCTAAAGAAGTAACCTTAACTCAATTCTTTTCATGTCCACCCTTCTTGTCAGTGAACATAAATGTGTATAAGTAAAGTAGACTTACATATATGTACATGAAGATGCAGCAGATATATGCTGTAAATTGCTTTTTGATTTGCATTGGGTCATTTTTTACATATACTATTATATTGTTCCTCTCATTGCAGTCAAATGTAACACATGTCAGATGGAATCCAGAAAAACAGAAATATATACTGATCTTAGTGTTTCAATTGATAAGGTGAGTAAAATCTGAATATGAAATGATAAGGTTAATTAATTACAATAAATTAGGGATATCCCAGTAAAATGAATGTGGGAGGGTGCGAAGGGACTTTCAAAATACCCCCACAACCAATAAACTCTTTTTAAGTTGTTTTCATTATGATGGACAAACACTAAGCTCATTTAACTGTTTTAATTTTGAAAAGTGGATGTTTTAGGAAGTCCAGAATATATATTATATCATGATACATGTATTACATACTTCATTATGCAGGCCCTACTCCTTTAAAATAGGCATATTTGTTAAAAAATTTCTTGGATATCACCCGATCTAAAATTTAAAAAAATTAAAAATAAATGACATGCAGAGCTTTCAATAGACACTTCCATTTGTGCATGGATTGTGTAGTATTAGCTTTCAAAGCCAGTGTGGAATACAGATCTTTGTTTGAAACAGGTTCAGAGTGTTGCACAAGCCCTACAAGAGTATTTTGCTGAGGAAGAAGTTGATTTCATGTGCTCAAAGTATGTTGACTTTTTTCTTTAAATATACATCAGTGATTTAGATTTTTACATGGAATTGCGGATTTCCATGGATAAGGTTTTTGTCTGAATCTGTTTTCGTATATTATTTCTACTTCTGATTAACCAATAATTAGCTTTTTCCGCAGGACTTCATGTAACCAAATCACATCACTAATGTATTTATCAGTCAATTTAAAAAAGTACAATGCAAAAAAGAGAAACAATTAAAACAAAGCACCAGACACAAAGAGTAGCGAGAGTCATTCCCAAAACTAGCCAACAATAAGTCAAGATGAAAAGGAGTATACATAGTATATGATTAAGAAAGAACTTGCTACTTGAGGTTTTGTCAGTAGAGCACCCCATATCAGAATAAATAATTTATGCATTTTACTTTCTCATTTGTAGTTGCAAAAATTATTCATCAGCAATGAAGAGTTACAGCTTGACATCCATTCCGAAGAATATCATAATTCATTTGAAAAGGTATGTACTAAATAGTGAAGTTTGATGTCAGTTATAAAATAGATGAGGTGCCTTTTCTTTTTTTGGCCATAAAGAATTAGATAATTGGATCTTGGACCTAATTTCAGATAAACTTCTAATTGTGCATAGATTGAAACTAAAGTGAGAAACATAATGAAATTAAATACGTAGGGCATGCATAAACGAATTCTTTGGTTCTCGGACAATTGATTTTTCATACTTGGGTAGGTAGAGATTTTATTTTTGGCCGGGTTGCACTCTTACAAATCGGCTTATACATGTAGAATGGTGAATGTGGGGGGCGGGCGTTGAAAAAATTTCGTAACACTTTTCTCGGCAACTATTAATCGTAGCCTCTTAATATTTGGTATGCATCATTTTGGGGTGCCATATCATGGGATCCGATTTCACACCTGTCCTACATCTGCTTCCTGCATGTTTTCCGACTTAGAGTATTTTTCAGCAACCCGGCCATTTCTGTCTTCGACCCATTTTTTTTGGGTGTTTATGTACAGGGTAAGTATTTGAATTTTGTTTTTATTGCAGCTATATGATAAAAAATTGAGAGACGCATGATCAATACAAGGCCAGTTGTCAACTACAATCAAGATTGAGTGGCCTTTTCTTTTTGTCGCCAGAGGTGGTTTTTTTTT
>JAOXYH010000027.1:1704810-1716308 GCA_028566455.1 Botula fusca | reverse complement strand
TAATAGTGCAACATAAAGTTTGCATTTTGCTGAATACATAAATTTGTGGTTTACCTGTACCCATGAAATTCACGAAAACTTATACAGTAGTCCCCCTCTTGAAAGGCCACCATTTTTACACTGAATTTGTGGCCTTATGAAAGGGGTGGCCTCTGGTGACAGGGCTAGTTTACTTTAGTTAAAAAGTATTGAGTGAAGTGGCCTTTCATGAGGGGTTGCCCTTTGGTGAGATTGCCGTATAACAGGGGGTCTACTGTATACCATGAATAGCAATTTAGTATTTTGATTATCAAAAGTTAAAAATAGTATTAAAGAACAAAACTCTGGATCCTGAATAGAACTCAGAAATAATTGTTTTTTAAGAGATGCTGATGACAGGAAAATGACAATTTCAGGCAGAAATATTATTGCTACAGAAAAAAAATAACCAATGACTGATAGTTTTACATCTTCCTCTTGGCAGTTATGCAAATGAACACATGACTTGTCTATTAAACTCCCTTGAGGATGACATATGAAGCTTCCTAAGATAAATGTGTTCATCACTTTCTCCTGTACTCAAATCAAGTCCTAATTTAAACATTAATTTGCATTTGAATTTGTTTTCATGTACATATCAATAATGTCTTTCTAAAACATGCTCAACAGTTGCTAATGTTAAAAAAATCTTAATCATGATGTCTTTATGAAATTTTGTACGCAAATTCCAAAAGTATATTCCATCAGATGAAGAATCTTACATTAAATATGTAACAGTTATGTCATTCAATTAAACGGGACATAACTCCAAATTGCCATCACATATAAATTTCTGACCACAGGCAAAACTAACACCTTTCTATACAACTGAGGTGGAGAGTAGACAACAAGGTTACCATGTCAATTAGCCAACTTATTAATAACGTGTTTACCTGAGTGGTTAGAGTTGTCATATTGTTACTATATATGTTATATAGCTATTTAAAAAAATATCTTGACTTTTAAGGTCCAGGTTAATTGTCTTGATCACCATGACATTTTCTTGATACTTTACAATGGAAAAGTCATGTTACAGGTGATTATCTGCTATTTCACAGTTTACACTTAAATTTTAACTTTTTGTCATCTAAGGCTGAAATGTTTCCTTTGTTTTTAATTTATTTTTATTACCAAAATTACAAAATGTCATTTTTGTCACATTTCAAACAAAGTGGTCTGAAAAACACTTTTAAAAAGTTAATTTCAACTGTTTCCTGTTAACAAATGACAGAGGTAAAACAAGTGATCTTTGAAGTACACCTGAATTATGCGAGCATCCATGTTTGGGTCTGATCTATCTATCTGTATTGATTTATTGACAAAATGAGGACATTACCATAGGATAAATCTAACATCTTCAAATCTTTTTACATCCCCTCATTCTTTTTCCGTCTGTTATCAATCGATTGATCAACCTGTCAGCCACAAAAATCCAACACAAATATCCCACATAACGACATCACCACCGTGAAAACTGCCAATAACATCCTAAACAAATCTTATATATGGTTCTGTCAATAAAACTTTGTTTAATTTTGACATGTTAATATTGCTTAATATAAACCTTGCAGTTTTCAAGCGACTACATTTATTGATCCAGTGAAACTTCGTAAGTATCTGGTTTCTTAAGGAAAAAGGCCCATTTTCTGGCTTTATAAATAGGTTCATAATATCGCTATGATCATGTAATATTTTCAGTATTATGAAATTTCACTTTCGACTCCATAATTATCATGATAAAAGTGAAAATATCATTTTGACTATTCTATTTAAATTTTAAAAAAAACTGATTTCATCAAACAGACTGGTCTTTTGAAGTTTAGACTACTGCCGTACCACTGTGAATGTGTACACATATCATACAAAATTAACTGGTTAAGTGATGAGAATTAATCCATTTTGAAAACTTTTTTCAACGTTGACAACTGTTGGACAACAGCCCCTGAATCCTTGTTCAGAGTGTTCTGGACAGACAGCAGTCTTTGAACCATTCTAGAATAGGATATATTTGGTCTTGTATTATGCAAACGGTACAGTGAATATAAACTGCATAAAGAAACTGAAATTTACTATAGTGTTATGTCTGTATTATGAGTTTTCCTATACCGTTGGTTATTTTCTCAACAAATTATTTCTATTATTACATTCTCCAAAAGACGTATATATTCTCTTTAGATTATTCAGCATATGAACCAGTCTGAATGGCAATGAACTATTCAGAGGGAAACCTTCAAAATCTATACAGAAAACTTTCAAAATCTATACAGAAAACTAACAACAATATATACAAATTTCATCACTTAATTATCAGCGAGTCCAATCACAATTTAATTTAAACCCCTGCACATCATATATCGATACTTTAAATACAACACTGATTTAATAAATGATTAGAGTTTTGCTGCAAGCGTAATTACTTCTCAACGGTGATGGTTGCTACCAATTAAATCCTGATGTGTTTGAAAAGATGTTGAAAGAAAATCCTTTTTTCAAAGCGGTCGCTATTATATATATCCTGACTCACCGATTGTCCTTGGTAGATAGACATCTCAATACAGACCGACAGGACCAAAGAAAAGGTGACTGCACGCAGTAAATGGAAACTGCCAACCGATCAGCTTATCTCACAAAAAGGGAAAATGTCTTTGAAATTTGAGAGTTTCACATCAGGCATCATTCATTCTTTGCTCAAGATTCTTGGCTCCAAGATCAAGGTATTGCTTGACAAAATATACCCCCAATTAGGTACAACACGACCTTGTTTTATTATATTCACCAGTGAAGAAGGAATAGAAGACGTAGATGCACAATAAAAGATAATTCAATTTCAGTCTCCAAAATACTGATGAAAATCTTTATGAACAAGTTCTAGTATTACCTCCATTGTGTAATATGGAGCTTCTTGAAAAGTGACTCACAAAGCTATGAATTACAATTTGTTTTAGTTTTACTATAGTTAATTCGAATAAAACACCTGTAATGAACCTCAGGTACAGTACACAACAAGAAAAGGATGAGGATTGTTGTGCAATGTTGATCACCGGAAATTGCTATCAAGTTGCTTGTTTTGTGTGAAAATTTTTATCATTATACAGAAACAGATCCCAGCAGCTAGGATTAAAACTGGACAAAGAAAATTGCTACTCCTATCTTTTTAGTACTAAAATCAACATCATCTCCTAAACAAGGCCATATGGCCCTGGGTGGTCGGTTACTATGGTGGGACTTAATACAGGTGCTCCATCCTTTTATCTCCTCTACCTGAGATAATTTGTGGAGATAGACCAAAGTATTTAACAAACATCACATGATGTAATTCAATAATCAATGGATGCTGAGAAGAATAGGAAAACAAAGGCTCCTTGAGCAAACAAGTTACATCAAAAGATTGTCACCTTTGGAATCTAGAAATAAATTTAGCCATTTGTTAATAAGCTTTACCTAAGTGATAATTCTAATCTCATGAGGAGATAACTCCACAAAGGTATCACCTATTCATCCATCTGACCTACAAGGTAATTACCTGCAATTAACACCTTTGAGGATTCTTTGATCTTTTTGAATAGATTGGTTGTATTCAGTTTTTCTTGTTTCTGAACTTTTTTCATTTTACCCATATATTTTCTTTTTTCAGTGCTGTGCACAATTTCCCTATACGGCCAGTAAATCTAATATCACCTAAAAACCAAACATGTAATCTGGCTAAAATTGCATAACACACTGGATAAAATAGTTAAAAATTCAACATGTAGACAAAAAATGTGAATTATTCAATGATTGACAGATATATATACAACCTTAATTTTTTGTTAATAATTTTCACTTAGTTCTTTACAGCAATGAAAGGTTAGCTGGTTCAAATGCATCAACTGCTCAAACTAGCATCACAGAAACACACTGAACTTGAAAATTCTGTTGAGAATCGTCGAGCGTAACTTTTGTAGAATGAGAACACCTGATATTTGTAAAGATGTGAAGGTAATCTCATCCTGGGTACAGTAGATGTGTCACTATGATAACAGAGATATCCAAGTTCCCTTGGTCACACCTCCCATACCGTTAGATAGTTAATGATGCCTTTACACGAGTGTAAATGTATATGTTCCTCAGTATTAATGGATGTTTCTTTTGTCAATTTACTGTTCAAGATGATTTAACAAAGATACCCTCGTTCAAATTTATTTCAGAGGACAAATATGGATCAAATTAGTATATTTCTAATTTCTGTATGTCAGAACAGCAACAATTTTATTTTAATATATTCCTACGATCTTGAAATATTCTTTGGAATTAAATAATCAAATGACAGAAGCAAGAAACCCATGCAACAATGCTTATATTGATGAAAACCTGACTAGACAAATGTGTCAAAAGATCTTTAATACTTTTGATCTTAAATTTTCAATCTACAAAGACCGGGATAAATCATGGAAATCAATAAGGTCACGAAGAATTACAAATTTCTATACTGGATGATTTTAGCTCCAGGATGTTGACAATATCTTCAGATATCAAAAATGAAAATCAATTTTGAAATATTGTACAGGTGTCTATAGATAAGGGGGTGTTTCATCTATCACTAACATCTCCAAGAGGGTGAGTAGGGACGTGAGATCCTTGTGAACCCAAATCAATGGCTCCAAAACTATCCGATTTCAGAAAAAGTACCTAGTTTCTTCCTTAACCACTAAAAAGAAAATACCAGTTCTTCAAAACACAGCAGAAATTAATGCTAGTACATCTTTATGTTAAGTTTCATTTAGAATTTAACATGCTTATGATTGTTTTTACAATTTAACATGGATTTATACATGTATATTTATCTTTCATATGAAATCAAGGATGACAAAGTCCACAAGGAGACACAAAAAATTACTGACAACAAAAGAAATAAACTACAAAGTCATTCCCAAGTGTGATAACAGGACAATCAATTCTCCAGTATTTTGGCAACCAATATGTACCAAACAATAGAAAATGAAATATTAACTTTTTTCAATATGCATCGATGTATTATTCAGCAGTGAAACTGAGCTTATATGTTAAATCAACACAATAATTGCTGCAATGAGGCGAGAAGAATGACGGCTCAGATGTTAATCTGTATAGAAGACAATACCTCAAATCTGATTAGTTTATAACTTTTCTCAAACAATGCAAAGTAATTTCTTTTGTTTTCAAAATACCTACATCTATTGTTAGAAAGGATAGCCTATGACCCATATTGTACTTTATCACAATACCACAAAGCCAGCAGTGAAAGGGAGAATAATACCTTCAATTATTTCTGAAAGACAACTGGCGATGGCTGCCAAAAATCCAGTGTAAACTCCTCCTATCTTATTTCTGCATACTTTCTGCAACTGATTTTCTTTTGTTATAGTGTTATTGAACATCTTTTGTTTTAAGCTACGTGTTATATAGATGAAAGTGACATGATCTACCGAGGGCAAAGTGTTCATTAATAACAGATGAAGTGGAAAAAATACGATAGGAATGAACTGACATTTGTATTAACATGATCAAGTTGGTGAAGTCATACAACTATATCTTTTGTTAATTAAGGTTCTATTGTTTTAAAGCACCAAAGAATTCAAAATGTACCCCGTCTTAAACATTCCACAGGGAAACCCTTACTGAGAAATGAGAGACCTATCACCTAATTACTCAAATTCCATAAATACAAATGTAAAATCAAGAATAGAAATAACATAATTACATCAATTTTCTTATGATTCATCATTATAAAGCTTCAGAAAACTGGAATCTGTTTAACTGACACCTCAAAATGACTGAAAAATTACTTGTGAAAGAAACTTATTTCATGATAAGAAGATAAACAAGGACATTTTTATCCATTTAAAATAATTTGTTTCTCCCACGTTAAAAATCATGGACATCATTCAACAAGTTTAGTGGTCTACAAATTAGATAAATTATAACTCTTTATTCATCACAATAAGATTGGTGATTACTCGACCTTCAGTAGCATGCATTAAAATATTTTCATTTCGTAAATCAAGATGTGTAATATGTTTTAAATGGTGTTGCATGATGTTGTCTTGGACAAATTCCAAGGGTATTTAACCACCTGTATCTTTCCTAATTATACTTAAATCTGAGATAATTAAACAAGGGTGCAATCCAACTCATCCTCATCAATACAATGAGTAGATATCCTGGTGATAAGTTTAATTCATTTAATCTATTGAAGTCTTAATAAGTATTTAGTTACTTGAGTACCTGTGTGTCTTTTCAAGAATCTTAAAGGAAGCTAAAATGGTATTCTCAAGTCTGCCTTTTGTATTTAATGACAAGTTTACAAACATTCCAGTTTTATATTGCTATTGTTTTTGTTTTATATGCAATCATTTTTAATTCAATACTTATGGGTTATTACTTATTAACTTTGACCTAAACTTTTCAAATTTTCGAAGACCACTTTTGCATGAAATCTAGGTCAAGGTGACCCATTTTTGTAGAAAGGCTGATAGACTCCCCAAGACGCATCCCTATGCAAAGTTACATATGATTATACATGAAGTAAAACCACCAACTGAAAAAAACTTCGACATGAACTTTGTCTTCTTGACATGGATGTCATCTCGGAGGCTAAGGCTGGGACAGTAGTCCCCCTCTACTTCATAAGAGGCAAACTAAAAATAAGCCACACATATAACTTAAACAGAAAGGCAATGCACACCTTCACTTGAGATACAGAAACCATTTTATTTTGCTTGAGCGCATAAAAATTCTTTTCATAGTATGATCATATCAAAATCGACATGACACTGAAAAATAAACAGCGACTACAATGTTCATAAAAACAAAGGACAGCTCAAATTTTATTTCCAAGGAGAACTCCAAGACAGTTTCTTCAAACAAATGCAAGTCCAGGTCAATCACATTTACAGAAACTAAAAAGGGTTCATGAAACATCTTTTTAACAATTCAGTCAGTTGCGATTCTTTCCAAAATTAAAGCAGTTTAATTTCTTACAGCAGACAGTAGGATCGAATTATTACATGCGCACACCAAAGTGACAGAATAGTCAACCTGATGACGGTGGTCACTGAGTGGTAGAAGTAGAAGTAGAAGTATTATGATAACAGGTTAGATTTTGTGCACTGATTATGTGTCTTGGTCTTTGGTAAATGTCTTGATGACTTCTTGTACTGTCTCAGTCTTTGAATCTCGTCCGTAATAATTTTATCTGTCTTGTACTTAATTAGGCCAATTAATTAACTGTAGTAAAGTAGATGGAGGTGTTCCGGAGAAAAGCCTGTGTACTATAGTTCCTTTTGTCCAGATAGTTACTTGTAGATTTTTAAACATGACATTAAGTCATTATAACAAAATTATTTTAACTATATACTGTATATGTTAAAATTGTGCTCCAACATACTGGAGGATCATACAGACGAGAAGAAGGTGGGCATGCATTCAAGAGCTCAATTTGAACGTGTTGAATTGTCACAGTATTTAGCTACATGTAGGTGGGTCATTATCTGTACTCTTTCCATTTCTGTACATGTGTTTTGCCACTCTCCCTCCAAAAGCTGTCACGAGTTATTTCCCTTTTTTCAAGCTCGGGCAAAAATAAGTATAACTGTCCCGAACCTCAGTGTCGATCTTATCTCTATTTGCCGGATAAATCATTCATTCCACCATACAAAGTAAATATTTGAATTGAAAAGCGTTATCATCAACTGGAGAGCTTTTTCTTTATGCAACATCATTTCATATTATTTGTAATTCGGCATTTCCCATTTGACAACTTCTTTGAATTCATTGATAGGTGCGACTTAAATACACATTCACCTGTAATTCAGTTTCATTTAAATGAGCTAAAGATGAAGAAATAAAGAAAGACCCAGTGTAAATACTGTACTACCATTCACAATAAGATCTGAATGTTAGTCACCCCGGACCTTCTTCCCTACCCCCGGGTAAATTAAAACGAAACTCCGAGATAACCAGCCTGAAGTAGGAGTCTCAGCTAGTGTAGCCATATTGAACGTGTTGTTACAGCAATTTAAAGAGATCGATCTCTACCTAAAGGCTTAAAATTTTTAAACTGGTACGTGATGAGTAAATGTATAAATATTATGGTTGCAATGTTTTCTTTCCATTGTTGAGGAGACCAACAAGACTCTTAAATCCAGACTTGTTTTACCTACTACTCCATCAAATATGAAAAGTCAATAACATCAATTTGTGTTTATCACACGCTACTCCTTGGCAACACGACATATCATGCTTATTTGTGAATTTCATCCACAAAAAACCACCCCTGAAGTTATATTTTTATCAAGGACAATTCAAACCAACTTGTATGAACCTCTTTTCAAAATTTTTAAAGACATATCTTGGATCTCATTCTTTTGAACTGGTTTGACTAATTTGAAAAGACGGAAAGTTTTCCTTGAGATAATAATAAAAGGCTCCATCATCGATTGCAATCCGCGTGGGTTTTACGAAATCAAATTTTGTGAAATTAAATAGTGAGTGATTTCGGTATCAGTTTCGAGAATCTGAAGGTCTCTTATTAACGTTGCGTGTTAGGCAGGTACAGCAATCAGGATGAGGCCTTGAAGGTGACACTAATTGCCGAGTTTTTATCATTTTCATCGAGCTTTCCTATTTCTTTTCACAAGAAGTTAGATACTGCAGAACCTGAGGACAGATTACGGGGAAGTTTTGGACCAAAAAATATAAAGTGTGTATGCAGGGGAGTTTTAAAAGTCTTTTTCGTGTTCTTCCGGAGATGTAAAGATACATTTATATATTACAATACAATACCCTTCACTATATATAACTAATTTTAAGTAATTTAACAGGAATATTCCCATTCAAAATATTTCCCGTCTGCATTCTGAACTAATGCTTCGATCTCTCCTGATGATGGAAATCTGGAGTTTACATTGTATATAAGTCATGAATCAAAACTGGGAGATAAAACGTAATTTTATAGACCCAGTTAATAATCAATATTTGGACACCATCTTATAAAATCTGAATAACTGATAACAATGCGCTGGAAATCTTGCATAATTCCGATCAAAGTGCTGTAGTCGGACATCAGTAATAGATAAGGCACAGAGCAGAAGTGGTCCTGAGAACGTAACATCTGAATTCCCGCGTTCCTTTATCTCGTCTGCACTTGAATTCGTGCAGCACTGATCGTCGAAGGAACGGTCTCGTCATCTGTGCAGATTCTCATCTTCTTAACGATTTTGTTTCACAGGGTCGTCTAATTGATAGCAGAATCATCCGTACCATACATTATGACGATCCTTAACAAGGACGTAAAAGCAGGCGCAATCCAGTAATTTAAACAAAAGACGTTTCTAAGTTTTTCTCAATCAATTTTTAATTACTTTGGAGCTATTGAATGGTATTCCCTTGCTTGTATCATATGAGACCGAAAATGAAAGAAAGCGTTTCCCCAGTTTCAAGAAAGTAACGGACGATTATCATTTAGCATAAAGCAAGCTGCATCATCAGGACAGCCATAATAAAGCAACAGTTCACAGCAACAAATATTACCATATGCTGACACTTTTTGCCGACCTTTAGCTCGTTATCTTTGCTTTATCCTTTATGCTACGATATTGCATGCAAGTGAAGAAGCAGCAGTTTATTATTTATGGTCTCCCACACGAGTATCAAAAGACGGTTAGTTTTTTTAAAAAAAATAGCTTCCTACCAGAGCCACACTAATTACGTAATGTCGGTTTTTTTTTTTGCTCTTTGCAAGAAATTTTGCACCCTTTCGTGTACATGTCTACCACGGTCAAACAACCCCGTGAAGATTTTATATCATCATCCATGAAGTCGAATAACAGTGTTTCTGGCGTCGGGTGGAGAGAAAAACACTCAGGTAACTTTATTGTGTCTTAAGTGATGCTACTCATCTTTAAGATTGCTGAATCACAATATGAGAGAGGCACTGTAAGGGAATTTCGTTGCATTGAGCAAACAAATTTAGTTTCAAGAGGAAGAAACCGTCATAAAACAAAGATGAAGAGATCAATAAATCGATAAGGTTTCTTCCTTGTAAGAATTATACAAGGTTAATCAAACAGAACTCGTTATCCTGAACTTAATGTGTACATGTATCACCCTTGTGAATTTGAAGTGGTTTGATACCCGCATTATAAATCATCACCTTAGTCAACATCTTGTGTAAATAGTAACAAGTGATGCAGATATAAACCGCCTTAGCAACACAAGATTATCCTGGGTAATTGTGGGAACGTAACAATAGGTATATCTACCCAATTTATCACCTTCCGTGCCACGCCAGAGTGTACCCGAGGATGTGAAAAATGAAACAGGGAAATAGATCACATTGTTACATCTCTCATCATCTCGTGACTGTAATACAATAATAACCTTCAAAATCTGAAACCATTTTTTTTTTTTTGTTGTTGTCATAATTCATGTCAGAGATACAACAAGAGGCTGCATTCATAACAAAAGTCAACCGAAGTAAACTGTGCATCTTTTAGGTGTTTGGCAAAATATACCAATTCAGTGTTCAGCTATGTACATACAAGATATGGCGTATTGGTTCAGTTTGATTATCGGTCTTCAAGTATTTAACTGATTAATTAATAAGTTGTTGTTAGACCAAAATGACAGTATACAAATTTCTGCAACGTTATAAAAATGTCGCCAAGATAAGTTGTCAACAAAATGTCATATAAATGTCAATTTACTTCTGAAACTCTGTTGATGAAACAATACTTAATACTTGATTGCTTCAGGTTAATTGTTATCTTTATTGTTCACAAACAATATGTGTTAAAAGTTTCACAGAATAAGACTTAGCATTTCTATGGCGATGCCTGCCTTGGGCCATTATGGACAATAAGGTTTTACTCTTCCATACAATGACATTTAATCACCTTTAAGTCGGATTTTGACGTTTAACATCTAGCCTTAATTGCATTAAATAATACAAACATCAATTTGGCAAATTAATACTTTAATTAAACAAAAAAGGTACAAAATGAAACAAGCTTCCAATTACATGAGAAAAAAAATAAATTTCGATAATTTTATGCTGCCACTAGATAGTCTTCCCCCAATCATTAAACCAGTACGCCATCAGCATCAAATTTTAAATTGCTGCAAAAGGCATGGAATTGCAAATTAGATGCATCTGAAGAGGGCTGTTGAAAAGGCACTCTTCTATGTTCGTTTAGAAGTAATTTCAGACGACAATGGTTGTATTCTTTATAGAAACTTAGTCCTATGTCGTGCATCAATTATTTACAGCTTCACCTGCTGAATGGCTACACCTCTTTGTCGTTAGATGTGGGATATTTCTACATTTTAATGGGATGCAAGCGTAATTTATTCACCGAGTCGTATCATGCATTGAAAGAATTTGGCGGATAGATGAGGATTGCATTTCTATACACCTGGACCAGAACTGTCTCTTAACAGTTGGGGATGTATTTTCGTGTGTT
>JAOXYH010000027.1:1555140-1569111 GCA_028566455.1 Botula fusca | reverse complement strand
GAGTACGATTTGCTTACCGGTATTTAGTTTTTAGTTTTGTATAGCGATCTCATTTTAGTATTTGTGTGTTCCATGTAGATATTTGTCGTTGTTTTCATGGCTTTTTCTTTGCCCCTGGAATTTTGCTTTTGAATACGTTTATATCCGTGGTTTTCCTTGACTTCTTTTTTAACGTTATTTTCTCCGTGTATTGCAAATGGAATGCAATGTTTTGAATTTCATATGCGAGTATCCTTAATAAAAGTTGGTTGTGCAAACTGGAAATCATGAATTCCGTTATTAATACAAATAAAAAAATATTTCTGTACCGAGTTAGCCTGAAAACTTACTGAAAGCATAACTATATCATCAGCATATATGAGTTTTCAGATAACTCCATAGTTTGATTAGACAATTTAACTTAAAATAAAATTATTTTTTTGCCGAATTTAAACTGTATTTAGTTCACCAGAAAATTACATTAAATTTTTCGTTGGATATTCATGTTGAAAAGAGTAAGAAAATCATATAACGTTTTTCCTTTTGCTTTATAGATATAAAAATGGGATTTGTTCGGCTAGGAGTTGATGTAATGTGTTCAACATTTTTATCGCAGCTACCATTACCTATCAAGATTTTCCAATTTGTTTGAAGTTTAGCAGTACATTTTTGTCTCGCCTGCGACGAATGTCGCTGAAGGCGAGACATAGGGATTACTTTCCGGCGGCGGCTTAAACTTTTTATGCAAACCTTGATAACTTTAAAACTATAATACCTAGACATTCCATTTTTGGTCCACAGATACCTTATGATATAAACTTTCCGGCCATATACATGCCGTATGACCTTGACCTCATTTTCATGGTTCATTGACTTTGTAAACATTTGAAAAAATTTGCGTCACATTTTCGTGATTAAGTCCATTTCTCAGTAACTACAATATCTAGACCCATCATATTTGGTGTGTAGATACTTCTTGGTAGGTGAATGCCAGTCTGACACCTGTCACCTGACCTTGACCTCAATTTCATGCTTGATAGACTAGTGTCACATTTTCATGATTAAGTCCATTTCTCAACAACAGTAATACATACAATCACCATATTTGATCGATAGATACTTCTTAGTGGGTACATACCAGTCTGACACCTGCCACCCAACCTTGACCTCAATTTCATGCTTGAATGACTTGCGTCACAATTTCATCATTAAGTCCTTTTCTCAGCAACAGTAATAGATACAATCACCATATTTGATCTGTAGATACGTCTTGATGGATGCATGCCAGTCTGACATCTGTCATCAGACCTTGACTTCAATTTCACGTCTGAGTGACTTGCAATATACCAAATTTCATGTAAATCGGACCAGTTTTACATTTTGGTAGCCATCTTGGATTCAAAATGGCCTTGGATTCAAAATGGCCGACATAACAATCCAACATGGCTGCCATATGGTGCGACTCTAAGATTGTACAGTTTTGTATATCATCCCCCTCCTCACTTTTGCAGGTTGCGTCACATTTTCATGATTAAGTCCCTTTCTCAGCAACAGTTAGATATACAATCACCATATTTGATCTTTAGATACTTCTTGATGGGTACTTGCCAGTCTGACACCTGTCACCTGACCTTGACCTCACTATCTTTCTCCAGTGACGAGTGTCAAGTTTTCATAATTATGTCAGTTTCTCATTAACTAGACATGGTGGATTAACAATACAGGTATATGAATACATTCTAAGGTGTTTACGTCAGTCTGACAGGTGTCACCTGACTTAGACCTCCATGTCAAGCTCCAGTGACCAGTGTCAACTTTTTGTTATTATGTAAGTGTCTCAGTAACTAAACATGGTGTGTCAACAATATTTGGTATATGAATTCATTGTAAGGTGTACATATCAGTCTGACAGGATGATACAGGCTATCCAATTTACAGGGGGCAGGCGAGACATCTCTGCGTGTCAACTCTTGTTTAAATAGTGGCCAGTAGGGGTCGGATTACAATTTGCATGTTATGTAAATGATATTCAACAGATGAATATGATTCTACAGATTATTGTGTCCACATAGAATGACAAACGAATTGCTGTCTCCACACTTATTTATTGTTCCAGTGTTCTCAAACTGCGGCAGGGGACTGGCCGTTGTTCCGACTACTCTTGTTCTATTGGTTACAGTCTACTTATTAAATTTCTCACAGAACATATTAAAATTGTATAATTATTGAATATTCTAAAAGAAAATCTCAAGATAGTCGTTCTTTAGTAATATACAAGAAATAGCAAAACCCATTTAAAAGCAAAATTCACCATACTAGTATATGATTCACATGCAATTAATGAAGAACCCAGTTCCAGCAGGGTTCAAGACAATGTAAAGATTTTGGATCAACTGGAGTATACGGAAGAAATAGTGCAGTAGTGTATTTTATATGAGTAAATCGGTCTTGTATATTATTAATGTTGGTTGACAGGTCGACTCGTTGAATGGCCGACAGGTTGACATGTAAGAGATATAAGATATTAACGTATGGTCGACAGGTTGAATGGCGGACAGGCTGACATGTAAGAGATGTAAAGAGACGTAAGAGATTAACATATGGTCGGCAGGTTGACAGGTCGACAGGGTTGACATGTAAGAGCTTTGATTTATGTAAGGTAGACAGGTTGAAATGTAAGAGCTTCAATTAATTATGTTCGATAGGTTGACATATAAGGGCTTTGGTTAACGTATTGTTGACAGGTTGACATGTTAAAGGATTCCATCATCAACACTGCTGGTTGCCAGATCAGGTATTGGCGTATCGTATAACCCACCTTTTGTCGTAGCCTGGGCTTATTGTCCAGCAGCTTAGGCTTCAACCGTCCCATTTTATACATAATTTTCATCTATTTGATGGTGGTGTTAAGGGTCGTGCAAGTCGGTTTATAAGTATTAAGACCGGACAGGTCTGCCTGGGGTCCCGGTAGACAGTCACTACAGTAATCCATACCGATTTCACAGAATGCCAAGGATCCCTATTTTGCACCTAATTTGTGGTGCTCCTATAAAGCAGGAATTTCGTAGCATACAGATACATGGTGAACTATATTTCATCAATTGGTTTTTTTATTATTCGACATAGAGTACCTGATGAAGGTTATGAGATGGCCTAGGTTTATTATCTTATAATATTTTTAATTTAGCACTGCCCTGAATGGTCCTGACCTTTATAAATGTTTAACCATCCAGTGGAATCACCGCTGATTACATAGTACAAGTCGATAATGCATTAAAAATAATATAGCTAAACTGTGACATGACGGCATGACCTTGACCTTTGGCATGTTACCTTGAAAATCAACAGGCATTCTGCTATCTTCATAGTTAACGCCTATGCAAAGTTTGGTAAAGATCCATTGAAAAACGCAAGAGGTACATGCAGTGTCCACAAGTGTAATATATATAAACACGGACGGTTCCACAACTTCATCGCGAGAGGATAATAAGGATACAAAGACAAACCGTAGATGACCATGGCAGGCAAAAATACAAATAACGGGTCTAAACTGCTTTTGTTCCATTGGTTAGATGTAAGAGGAGCTGTTTTATTTTTGCTTTTCAAGAATACGCTCTCATCTAATCTTTTTATTGCATCATTTAATAAATTAACAGCAACTGTGTACATGTATTTTTGAATGTCTTAACCACTACAATGCCACGAGAAATTCCCTAAAATTTTGCTTCAGGGCTATTTGCATTCTACACACCCGACGTTGCGCACTATGACGGCAACAATGGCAGAACGTCACCGATTGGGGTGTACTTCAATGCGCATCAGATATATAGGTATTACTTGTGAAAGCAGCCTTATATTGGCCGTTTTATTTCCTTTTCGTGAGCATGCCAGCAACGCAGCATCATCATTGGAGGTACCGATACTAGAGAGGGTATATTACCCGGAAGATAATTTTCGTCAACTGGGGTTTGCACTGAATAGATGCGACAGACGTTCCTAAGCCATTCTATTGCCTGAACACCTTCTTACAATAGGTGCCACGGTCGTCCCAAAGCCATCCTATTGTCTGCCGGAAGGGTGTTGTTGCTTCTTCACGACACTTTGGGAAGAGTACGTGAGTGACTGCCGGGTTAACCTGAAATTTTTTATTTTGAAATTTCATTTCGTTTAACAAATCCTCATGAGATACACTGGGATAAGAAAAATTAATAGATTCCTGTACAAAATTAGAAAATATGAAATATTGTTGTCAACTTTGCATTTGTATGTCACTGTTGAATTCTGGTGGTGAAATTTCGAGAACCTAAGAGATTCAATTCCCCTCTTTTTAATTTTGTTTTATATGTGTATCTGCAAGTTAAAAACTTAAACACAACAGGCACAAAAAAAATCCCGAAACTAACAAAAAGAATAGTAAGCAAAGGTGCCCCTCGTCCCTCCAAAAACGTGTGAAGTTTCAAAGAATTCAGTTAAAATATTTAATCCAAGATAATATTTGGTTACAATTATCCATTTGGCGTACACTACAGTTGCACATATTTCCTTGAAACACTCTTAAAGATCTTCAATGCGATTGCATCTTCAAGAGAGGGGATGGGGTATGGAGTTAACGACCAAATGTAGAATATATTCAACTGTAAGAAAGTTATTCACGATATGTTAACTATTTTGGTTTAGTAAACCCCCCCCCCCAAAAAAAAAGACAGCTAAAATATCAGATTGCCTTTTTTCATCTATATCATCAGTTTACCACATTTGTACATTAAATGCTACGCCCATTACTGACTCAGTCTGCAAAAGAGATTCATGAACTAATACGTTACTGCTATTTGAAACATTTTGTAATAAAGAAAATTCTATGAGCTTACAAAATTCTGAGAGGACCATACGTGACAGCAGAAGACAAACGACAGAAAGAGATGACAAATGATGTGCCACCCTCTCAGTGCACTTTGCCTGATTTTTATATGGAATGATACTTAACAACTGCGACTTCTTAATATAGCATAATGAGAGTAAATCAAAGCTTCGTTTCTGAGTTTTTGTTTATGTTTTTTTATTCTTCTGTAGTTTTGTGACAGCGCATTGCTTCCGTAATACATACTATGGAATTGTTGTTTTTCTAACAACACAATGGTCAAACTAATACATGTCGTTGGTTTGGAGAAGTTATTCCATTGATAATTCTGTGAAAAAATATCCCAGAAGCTTTACATGGTTTCTGATACGCTGAAGGCATATGAACACGAAGCCCTATATATCCTCACCTTTTCTACTGAGCGATTTTCAAAATGAGAAAACGGAAAGAAATTGAATTTTCTCAAAAACTAGATACATCTGTATAATTCGCAAGACTCAGTTGCAGTATATTATACAACATACAACTCTTACTCCAACTGCAAATGCGGTCTCGGACTGAAAAACCTAAATACTGTAGCCAAATTTCATGTGAGCGCAGCTTTATGCAAGTGCTGCACATCATCGAGCCATGTATTTTCAGAATGGAAGTAATTTTTCCAAACTAAATTCTCATTTACTGTATTTTCAAAAGTATGTCTAATTTTTTTTTTAGAAAAAAAAAACATTTTTTTTTTTGCGTTTTCTTATTTCGAAAATTGTACAGAATTCAGAGGGTTTTTTTTTAAATTAGACTTTGTAATTCAAGTGCTCCCGAAAACAAGGCAATAAAAAGGCAATTAGCGTAGATTGTACTTGTCAATAACATTTTACATAATCCACTACCCGAACGCTTTATAAGTATTTTGTTCATGAATACAAATTAGTTATTTTTAAAGACATTGTAAACGTTGTAGCTAGCAATGTCGTAAAATGGCGCGCACTTAGCTCGTCGTCGGACTACACAAAAAATGAAACGTCACAGTACCGCAATATGCTGACATCAGATAAAAAACAATTGGCCCGAAATTGGCCCTTCGGCACTGAACGTAGTTGAAATCAATTGGCCCGAAATTGGTCCTCGGCACAAAGATGGTTAATAGTTTTGTTTATATAGTATTTTTGCCTAGTATGAGGTAGTTTCAGTGATAAATTTTTGCTGACAATTTTTTGCAAATCAGCTGGATTTTTTTTTGAAGAGATATATAGTTGATTTCATATGAAGCCTACTAAGTAGTGAAGTCTACAGGTTTCTTTGTTTTCACACATATTTGACATCTAATTTAATAACCCACTAAGTAGTGAAGTCTACGGGTTAAAATTTGACTCTGAATAATTTACCCACTAAGTAGTGAAGTCTACGGGTAAAAATTGACTCTGAATAATTTACCCACTAAGTAGTGAAGTCTACGGGTAACAATTTGAATAAAAATTATTAACCTACTAAGCAGTGAAGTCTGCAGGTTAAATATACATTGACAGTTGAAAATTTGTTGAGTGTCGGGAAAAGAGCAGTAAAATCGCTCACGAAATGGCAAATAGTATTCGGCCGGGCCCAGTAACCCGCTCAATGGGGGGAAGGTGTTCGAAAGCTGGAACAGAGGTAGGTTCTCACGTGGATGATGATAATTTTGACAGTAAGTCTGTTCATTCTGAGATGGACCAGATGGATTATGACATGAGACTTCGGGGTATAGGTAATTTTGGCTTTGGGTCATTACCAGACAGATGTCAAAGCGAAACTGCTTTACATACAGGTACAGTAAGAAACCGGAATTCTATACAATTGGAGGGTGAGTTGGAGACTCTAAGATCAGAAAATAGATCCCTGGTACTTGACAATTACCAGTTAAGGCGACAAATTGATTCTGCGAATCATGAGTCTGACTTGAATCAGAGGGAATTAGACCACACAAGACATGCATTGAGTTTGACAAAGAGTAACTTATATTCTGTCAATAAAGATCTGGCAGATAGCAGATATGAAGTAACAAAACTTCAAGCTGAGTTAGAAGAATATAAGCAGGTAAACAGAAATCTGGCGGATAGCAGATATGAAATAACAAGACTTCAAAACGAGTTAGAAGAATACAAGCAGGTAAACAAAAATCTGGCAGATAGCAGATACGAAGTGTCAAAACTTAAACGTGAAATTGAGGAACATAAAGAGGTAAACTATCAACATCAACTGGAAATTGACAGCCTTAGGCGAGATTTGGCGAGACAAAAGGCAATATATACGCCACCTCAACGGTCAGTGACAGGATTGCCTGAATATCAATCTGAGGGTAATGTAGGTAATGCATACATTTGTGAGTATAACCATGGCCAACAATCTGGTAGTGTTAACAGTAACTCGGAACAGAGCATGAATAGTACATACAGAGGACAGTATAATGTTCCTTTAGAACAAACAGTCTCTAGGAATTCAGGTACAAGTAGCACAAATAGCGGTCATCCAGATGAGCCAAAATTTAGGCTTCCATACTTTAATGGTAAAACCGATTTCCTGAGCTTTTGGACTGTCTTTGAGATCGGAGTGAAAAAGTTCAACTGGGATAACTCAAAGCAGATCGAGCAATTGTTTTGTTGTGTCAAAGATGATGCATTAACATATTTGACCAAGCTTCCGTCAGAGGTAAAAGGAGACATATCGTTGATTAAAGGGGCTTTGGAACGAAGATACGGAGATCATTTGCTGCCTGAACAGCATCGAGAAAATTTAAATCAGATTAAAAAGCAGTACAAAGAGTCTTTGTCGGAATATGCAGCTCGGGTAAGTGACCTAGTATACAAGGCATATCCAGGTATCAATGCCCCAGAACTGCTATCAACTTTAACAGTTGAAAGTTTACTCAGAGGTTTGCCAGATCAGTCTTTGGCATACGAGGTTCGCACCAAAAGTCCGAAGTCAATTGATGAGACCATACGACTCATAACTTGGCATGAGTGCTGCAAGAATGGCGGTAAGAGGAATTCAAATAACAATATCCGACAAGTAGACGTAGATGATGATGAAGCTGATGTAGATATTAGAAAGGTAAACGGGGGTAGGCCGCGATTTGTTACGGAGGAAAGACTGGAAAGCAGGCTGGGTGTATTTTCAAAGGAAATACGTCAGGAGTTTCAGATTAGCCATAAACAGTTGAGAGATGATGTCAAAGAACTGACGTCAGTGGTTAAGGGAAACTTATCAGACATAAGTACAGTAAATAGGAGACAGGATAGTATCTTTAAACCTAGTTTAAAAGATGTAACCTGCTATAAATGCTCAAAGAAGGGACATGTAAGTAAGAATTGTCCTTTGAACAAGGCAAATCATGGAAATGGTCATTATCAAGGAGGTACCTGCTCAAACAAAACAGGTACAAATGGTAACAACTCTGGTTCTCAGAAGTTAAACTAGAACGGGTTAAGCCTGACGGCCATGACTTAACCCAGTTTTCTTGTTTGGAAAATAAATCTATTGATGAATCAACGGAAATGTTGAAACTTAGTAAAAATAAAGGTGGAAATGAAGTTTTGACTAAGTGTTTAGTTGGAGATAGTTCTGAATTTTCGGACTATGATTTAGATACCGCTATGGTAGATATTGTAATTGACAGGGTCAGGTCTGTTACTCTGAAAGTTCCTATTGGTATTGAAGGCCAAGAGGTTAATGCTGTTGTTGACACGGGGGCAGGGGTCACAGTAATGAGTGAGTCTTTGTTTTTCAAAATACCTGAAGAAAGGCGTCCATTATTACAAGAGGCGAAACGTAATTTGGTGGTTGCTGAGGCAGGTAAAAGAATGAAAACTTTAGGAGTAGCTGAGGTTTCTGTAACTTTAGGACCAACAGAGTTTTATTGGTCAATCTATGTGGCACCTATTGGTGATGATCTCTTGTTAGGCTGTGATGTGATAGATGAAATGAACATTACAATTAACACAAAGAGAGGTTTAGAAGTTCAAGGAATTTGGATTGACTGTGATGTTGAGAGAAAATCTGATAAAGTTGCTAGAATCTTGTTGCAAGATACTGCCACTGTACCTCCTAATTCAGAAGTTATTCTAGAAGGTAGAGCAGAAAATTGTGAGGTTATTGACACTAGATATGGCAGCATTGAACCTGTTGTAGAGGACAATCGTAAAATCTTGATAGCAAGGTGTCTTGTAGATCCTTTTCAGAGTAGTATTCCTGTTAGGTTAGTGAACTTAGATAGTTCTCCTATAAAGATTCGTAGAAATTATTTGCTGGGAGAAATTCACCCGGTCCTTGAGTTCGAGAATTTTGTGCAAGAAGGGCGAGATGATCAACATCTTTTGAACTTTGTGGAATGTTCCAAAACTTTAAATAACACCTGTGGTGGAGTTAGTCAAGGTGAACAGATGGAACCCCCTCTTATTCCAGATGATCTTAAATGTTATAAATTGTCTGGTTCTGAATCAGATGTAGCTAGCATTGGAGTTAGGGCCGATATTCCAGTGTTACCGGACCATCTGAAGGATTTGTTTGAAAGCAGTTGCAAAAAACTTGGTAATTTTAAAGATAAAGTGAAGTTGGCTGAAGTTTTAATTAAAAATCAGAATGCCTTTGCTAGGGGTAAATCTGACTTGGGTACATGTACAGTTCTTGAGCATAAAATTGATACAGCAGGTGCTGCGCCAGTGAGACAACCACTGAGGCGCACCCCTCAGAATTTTGAAGGGGAGGAGGAGCAATATTTGAAGGATCAGATCGAGCAAGGGGTTATAAGGCCTTCAAAGTCTGCTTGGGCTTCAGCTGTAGTTCTTGTCAGGAAGAAAGACGGATCAGTAAGGTGGTGTGTCGATTATAGGAAGTTAAACGAGGCCTGTGTCAAGGATGCATATCCACTACCAAAAATATCCATGTGTCTTGATTGTCTTGCAAATGCAAGTTTGTTCTCTGTCTGTGATCTTCAGTCAGGATACTGGCAGCTAAAGGTAGCAGAAGAAGATTGCCATAAAACGGCATTCATAACCAAATATGGACTCTATGAATATGTCAAAATGCCATTTGGTCTTTGCAATGCCCCTAGTACATTTCAAAGGTGTATGGAATTAATCTTTCGAGGCTTGCAATGGAAGACTTTGTTAATTTATTTAGACGACATAATCATCTTTAGTTCAAATATAGAGGACCACTTTCAGCGTCTTGATGAAGTCCTTTCTAGATTAGAAAAGGCAGGTCTTAAGTTAAAGCCTTCAAAATGTAATTTTTTAAAAGATGAAGTTCTGTATTTGGGCCATGTTGTTTCTAAGGACGGTGTACGTCCAAACCCAAAGGTCATTGACTCTGTGCAAAACTGGAAGATTCCATGTAATAGGAAAGAGGTTCAACAATTTCTGGGACTTGCTAACTATTATAGGCAGTTTGTCTTGAAATTTAGTGAGGTTGCTTCGCCACTAAGTAAACTTACCCAAAAAGATGTTGAATTTGTCTGGAGTTCCGAGTGTCAAACTGCATTCGAGAACCTAAAATTGGCTTTATGTACAGCTCCAGTTCTGTCTCACCCTTTACCAAACACTCCTTTCATACTGGATACTGATGCTTCCAATGTCGGAATAGGGGCCATCTTATCTCAAGTTCAGAACGGCAAGGAATGCGTAGTTTCTTATGGGTCCAAAAAACTTGACAGGCATCAACAACGATATAGTGTGACACGGCGTGAGTTACTGGCGGTTGTTACATTCATTCACCAATACCGACATTACTTGTCTGGACAGAGGTTTCTATTACGCACTGATCATGGTAGTTTGAAATGGTTATTTGGATTCAAAGATCCACAAGGTCAGATAGCCAGATGGCTTGAGTTTTTATCGGAGTATAATTTCGAGATACAGCACAGACCTGGGGTAAAGCATCAAAATGCTGACGCTTTGTCACGTAAGGATGGTGATCAACCTCTGTGTGCTCACCAAAAGGCAGGTGAATACAGAGATAATTGCACTACATGTATGTCAGTTGTAACTGAATGGTCGGAATTCAAAAACAATGTTGATGATGTCAAGAATCTTGGTCAAACTGAAGTTAATTGTGAAGTTAGAGCTGTGACTAGAAGTCAAACTCATAAACTTATCTCATCAAATTGGTTAGAGGGGTATACATGTAAAGAGATTGAAACCTTTCAAAGGGAAGATCTTGATCTAAAATTTGTACATCAGTGGATGGATAATAATGTTGTACCTGAAAGGGATGATATTATGTCATATAGTCCTGCTGTACGCAAGTACTGGTTGAATTTTACTTTGCTTCAAAGGGAAAATGGAGTGCTGTATCAGAAAAAATTATCACAAACTGGTAATGTTTCGTACCAATTGCTTATACCAAAGATTTTGAGGAAGGAGGTCATTAGAAGTTGTCATAATGCTCTGTATGCTGCTCATTTTGGTATAAATAAAACTTTGGAAAAAGTTAAGATCCACTTCCATTGGTATAAGATGAATGATGACATAAAAATTCACGTTCAAGGTTGTTCAGTTTGTAATAGAAACAAAAACTTGAACAAGAAACAGAAAGCTGCACTTCAAACCTATATTTCTGGTTATCCCATGGATCGCATTGCTTTGGATGTCATTGGTCCTTTGCCAAAAACCAAACGTGGTAACAAATTTATTTTGGTGATTGGTGACCATTTCACTCGTTGGATGGAGGCGTTTCCACTTCCAGATCAACAAGCGGAAAGAGTAGCTGAAAAGCTAGTTCACGAATTTATTTCCCGTTTTGGTAGTCCCCTTGAAATCCATACTGATCAGGGGCGGAATTTTGAAAGCTGTCTATTTAAGGAAATCTGTCGTTTGTTTGAAATCCACAAGACAAGGTCTACTCCATACCGGCCTTGTTCCAATGGTGTCATTGAAAAATTTAATGCCACATTAGAGAAAATGATCCAGAGTTTTGTTAACAAAAATATTAGTAACTGGGACGCTTACATTGGTATCTTGATGTCTGCTTATAGGAGCATGCCCCATCCTTCTACTGGCTTTTCACCTAACAAGATGATGTTAGGTAGGGAAGTGTTGCTTCCAAATCATCTTATTTTCCCCTTTCCCAGATGTAATCCAGAAACACCAACTGGTTATGTAGAACAGTTATCTTCTACACTTGAAGAAATATACAATCTAGCTAGAGAGAATCTCAGAGTGAGCTCCCAGAGACAAAAGAGGGATTATGACTCTCGAATTTCCCAACATCCTTATAATGTTGGCTCTTTAGTATACAAATATAATGAATTCTGTAAAAAATTGACAGATAAATGGTCTGGTCCATATATAGTCACTGAAGTAGTTTCAAACATTTTATACAAAATTAGAGGTCGTGTGAAAACAGAGCTTGTTCACCACGATAAGCTGAAGCTATACAACTCTGATGATGTTCCAGCTTGGGTAGCGAACCTGAAGAAGAACTTGTGACTTCACTACTGTCAATCTGGGGATCCAGTGAACTGTTGATGTCAGTTTTATATTTATTCAAATGTATATATGTTGTTTATTACATTTATTACAGCTGTATCCAGAATTATGTCTGATGTTATTTATCGCTGCCTTTGGGAAAGTTGTTTGTATGAAGGTCCTAGATCTGATGCTGTTCGTCATGTATTGATGAATCATGCTCCTCTGGATGAATGTCCATTCTTCTGCAACCTGTGTTCCTTTAGAGCTACGTCTTGGAAGGCCCTTCGGAGACATACCAACACATTTAAAAGGCATCTTGAACTTTTGGATGGGTCGGATGATCGCCCGGAGTATCTCCAGAGAGCAACAAAGCCAGTATATAATGTAACCTGGGGATCTACAACGTCTGATCTGATGGAAAAGAATGCAGAAATCATTGAGGAGGTCCAAATTGTGAATGTTAAAGAGGATATGGAAATCTTCAATAAAATAGACTCTGAAACACAAACTGTTTATAGCCATTATAGATCAGAGCAGGACTTAAAAGAAGAAATATTTGTGTTAAAGGGACAACATAAAGCCGAGATGAACAGATTGGCAGATTATATCACCAGGATTGAGAAAAGGTTAGAGGAGAAGGAGATGGAGGTACGACAGAAGGAGTCAGAGATTGAGGATCTGAAGGTACAGATAAGGAGGAGAGATCCATTTGTAAGAGGATTCGAGGAAATGTGGGAGGAGATGAAGGAGAACAGTCCACCAACAAAGAAGAGGAAGAGTGTGGTAAAGAGACTCTTTTAGACTTTTTGTTCTTATTCATTGTATATATTGTAATAGTATTGCTAATTGCCATTTTTATGTGTTAATATAACAATTAACCATGGATTTTTTCTGAAATTTTCTTTCAAAATTACAGTAAATTAGATATAAATGAGCATAGGTTTAAAAAAAGAATTAACTTATCCCTATTTTATAATATTTGGAAATCTCAATTAATTTATGAATAGTTATAATATTTGGATAATAGAAAATATTTATTGAAATGCTCAGATATTTCAAATTTTTGAATTTTTTCTTTAATTTGAACAGAAGTTTTTCATGCATTCGGAAGAACTTGAATGATAAATAAAGTTCTTTACCTTTAGTGGGCTTCTAAGAGGTGAAGTCCCCAGATTAATTGAGTTGTATTTTTATTAATGTTTTGGGCTACTAAGAGGTGAAGTCCTCAGTCCAATTATCTTGTATTTTTAATGTATATTTGGACTACTAAGAGGTGAAGTCCTCAGTCCAATTATCTTGTATTTTTAATGTTTTGGGCTACTAAGAGGTGAAGTCCTCAGTCCAAATATTGTTATTTCTTTTAAATGGAATTGAATTTAAATTGATGTACTTTTATGTCCATGACAAGCAAGCACATTATAAGCGCATATTTTGGGGACAAAATATATTCTCACAGGGGGGCAGTGTTGTAAAATTACATCTTTGCTACGAATTGAAGGATAAAACTCACTTGGACCTGATTTTTGTCACAACTACTTAAAAGGGTCAATAGAATATTGATGTTCCATCGATGTTCCATCGTATAAACTTACTTTACGGCAGTTTAAATGCACAAAATTGACGAAGTTTCATGTTGTCCTTGAAACCGTGCGTTCTACATCGTGACCTTTTAGTTTTCGAGTTATCTTTCTTTCGACAGGT
>JAOXYH010000027.1:1453642-1466265 GCA_028566455.1 Botula fusca | reverse complement strand
GATTTTCAGGCTTTTAAGTCCAAAAGTGGTAATGGAATTTTTTTTGGCATAGCACTGTTGTAAGGGAGGTAATCCAACTCCGTTTTTCTTCTTTTTTTTTCCTTTAAAGGCGTTAACTCCAATAAATATTTCCAGATTGCTGTCATATTTCAACTTGATAAAGACTTACTGTGAATCAACATCATATGTAAGTTTCATTCAAATCTAAAAAAAAAAGAAACTAAAGTTCTATGGTAGTTTCCATTTGTGAAGACAGAAGGATAGACCGACAGACAGATGAGACTGATGGATGGACAGAACCAGCTTTTACATATTCCCTGCCTGCATTTCAGCATAGCTGTTTTTAGATCTTAGATTTTCCTTTTACAAATCTTGAACTGTCAAGAGAAATTCAGGCAGTGTAATCGTAACAGAGAAATTCTGACTGTGTGATTGGATGGTCTAATGTCATGTTATTTCTACAAGATGTGCTTGAAGTGACTCCACTTTTCATGTTTTAAGATAACCATACCTTGACTTTATGTTCTCCGACCACAAATCCAAGATTGGCCGTCCCTCGTTCGATGTTTTCATCAATATGTACAACAGAACTTGAGTCAATTTTGAGATCATTACTTATTTCAGCACTATGTACAAAGTCTTTTGTTTCTAGATCTTCCACACGTTTCAGTTCACCATTTGTTAACTGAATTATTGAACCCTTCATAAAGTGTGGAGGGTAATGTAAGTTTGATCCATTGTTTCCTTCATGATTAGATGTCACAACATCTTGATCGTATCTTGTTCTTTTGGCAGAAGGCTCTCCGTAACGTACATCCACTACTGAACTTTCTGGAGTGCTATCTGATGGGCGGGTCAAGATTCGATGTTTTAAGCTTCCTTCTTTCCCACTAGGCACTTTATAGTTCATATCTTTACTATTGTGTGACTCCCTTCTAGGAGGCGGGTCCTTAAATGACACAGTTTTTGTACTTGACATTTCTACAGATGAAAGACTATGTGCTCGTTCTTCTTTTAAATAACTGTGGGGTATATTAGAGTCAATATCTCTATCAGTTACCTCCCCTGGGCTACGTTGAGACGAATGATGTTGCCCCTGCCCAGTGGAGGACACTGACATAGATCGCTGATGAGGACTGCTCAGCATGGAGTACTGAGACCCATATGTATTGCACGGCATCTGAGTTTGTGCTGCATGGCTTCCCATACTTTGTAGAACTGCAGAATAAGATTCAATTTGTGGGTAATTACGTGGGGTATATCCATATTGTGAATAAAACGATCCATAAGTATAGGGTGATAATGGTCCTGAAGACATCAGCGGTGAGTAAGGCAATCCACTGAGCCTGTGTTCAGCAACAGTCATTGGAGGTTTGAAAATACCTGGACTACTAGCTAACATCGTTGATGAACTTCTACTAATTATACCTTCTGTTTGACGAGAGCCATTATTTGAAGGCCAATTTTCGGTTGTGCTAACGGTTCCACTTCCAGTCAAACTATCTTTATCACCTCCATTATTGTTATTATTCATTAAACTGTTCGTTAATACTACATTCCCCCTCACATTGACTATCTTACAAATGTTATTGTTTTGTTCATCCTGTATCCAAGCATGGTTGTCCTCATCAGATTCTGGTTCTGTTTTAAACTGTAAGTTACATAGTGACTTAAATGGCGAATCTAATGTTAGTCTACGTCTTGCAGTCAATCCAACAGAATGATGATCTTCACCATTATCTGTAAAATACAAAATAATAGAATATAATGACTGTTCAAAAAAGTCAATTGTAAGTTACGTCGCTTGACATCACTGACCCAAAGAACTCCTGAAAGAGTTGTCTACCTTCACTATATAACTTATCAGTGTGAGTTATATACCTTTGCTATAACCCACAGTAGTCAATGACATGTAATTTAACTCCCCTAACTCAGTTGTCTGACTATACCATTGTGGCTTATGAGAACCTAAAACCAGTTACAATCAATGAACAATTTTATCTTTCAGATCTATTGTAAATTACATACCATTTCAATAACCCATTATGAATTTTAAAAAATAATAATATGGATCAATATCTATGTTTTGCTTTAATGTCGAGTTTGGTTATGGTTGTAATCATACTTTACAAAGAAAAAGGCAGTCAATAACTAAAGCATTTGTTGAGTTTAATCCAATTTATTAATTTTTCATCCAAAAATTTATTCAAACAATACATTTGCTGAGAGCAGTAATGTATGAATAATTCTGTTATCTGATCACACATTTACTATAGTCTAAATTGGGAATTATTTTTCTTAATGAGAATTCTGACACAGTTCCATTTTTGGAAAAGAGCAAACAGACAATGCATTCAATAATTATACACACTGGGAAATGGTAATACTCAGCAACTTCAGCTTTCAAATGAGACTTGTTAGATAAATCATTGATAAAGAACAACATACCAATTTTTTGTTCTATAAGGTCTATACAAGCAATGATTTCACAGAAATAGATGGTTTATTGTTCAATTAATGGTAGTAGACATTATCACCTCTGTGGACACCCACACCTTGTTATTAGCTGTGACAGGTTTATATATAGGTGTGGGTGGAATATTATTGACCAGGTTTATATACATGTGAGAAACATTTATTTGGACAATCAAGATTAATTTACAACTGAAATACATATTCAGTTCTCTGTAGAGTTGTAATAAATAAGTCTGTTAACTTTATTCTGTATAAAGAAAAATTCATTTGCCTTGCTTTTGGTAGTTGCCAAACCATCATAAATATTTTCCTGTGCTTGCAGTAGCTTACATTACATATTTTGGTCTTTCTGTCTTCAGAATATTGGCCCGTTATATTATGTGTGGCTATTTGGTACTGGTTACTATCCAAGATGTATCCACAGATGGAGATTCAAGACTATATGACGTATTGTATCAAGAAATGGACCTGAACGCAAACTTGAACAAAGTCGATCAAGCATGAAATGTAGGTCAAAGTGACCCAATTGTTGCATGGCTTATTGGTACTATCCAAGATATATCCACTGATGAAGTTTCAGTAGTATTCAAGAAAGGGACTTTAATATAAACTATAACTGTGATGGAGGGAAGGACAGATGAAATGAACTCAGTTGGGCAATGGGATACTTATAAACTGATCAGAAACATGAACTCAGTTGGGCAATGGGATACTTATAAACTGATCAGAAACTGAGATGAAATCTGCCACTTCTGATTTACAATTGCACCGACATGTTCTGTAAAAACCCGTTACCAGTTCTCCGATTCCCTATTCTTTTGTTCTACATTCCCCCATTGAGGAACCTACAACCAACAAGACATAACATACTGATCACAATCTCTGAATTTTCCACTGTTGGATTTGAAACTTTACTGGCATGTTTCAGCAGAGCCTTGGTTCTACCCTCACCGTTTCAATATTCTTTTGGTCCCACATTGTCCCCACTGTAGAACCTAAACTACCCACCAGACATACACATGGATCACACTCCAAGCTGAAATCTACCACTGCTTGATTTACAGTGGTACTGACGTGCTTCATCAGAACACCGTCCCCACCTCCCCATTCCCTATTTTTTGTCCTACATTTTCCCTGCTGTGGAACCTATAATCCACCAGACATACACATGGATCACACTCCGAGCTGAAATCTGCCATTGCTTGATTTACAATAGTATTGATGTGTTTCGTAAGAACCCTGTCCCCACCTCCCCCATTCCCTATTTTTTTGTCCTACATTTTCCCCGCTGTGGAACCTATAACCCACCAGACATAACATATTGATCACAATCTGAGCTGAAATCAGCCATTGCTGGATTTACAACTGTATTGACATGTTCTGACAGAAGACTGTTTTATTGAATGTAAACTGGCAATTCATCCATAGATTCAATCAACAACTTGTAATGCAGCCTAACTAGTTTTTGAGAATGTTCAATTTCTTGTTAGATGACCTATAAATGTTCTGATGACATTAGTTTGAGAAAAAAATCACTGTTGTAGCTAAACAACATCTTTCAGAGGATTCGTTTGGCAAGGAAAAAGGCTGAAAATCTTACAGCAGCAAAAAACTGTCATTTTATTTCACTGAAAATTTTTTTTAGAGAAAGAACTGAAAATAATACTTCCATTCTGAAAATTTAACATATCAAACAGCAATTCTAAATTCTAAATATGCCTGTTAATGTGTTGCTACTAATTTTTAATCTTCTGGAATCACAGCTGAAATCTGATAACTACAATCTTGAAATGCAAGAAAACTTTTTCAGGAAATGGTGGCCATTTTGGCTGAGGGTCGAACTGTAGTATTTGGAATAAAACACTTGCAAGATTGGGTCATACAGACAGGTCGATTTGTCTGGGAATTGTTTTACTTTTTTCATAGTGAATGAATACTCACAGTACTTTCAAAGAAAAAGTTCATGATTCTTCTCAATCAGTACATCTGGATAAGACTGTAAGTACAGGGTTGGCAGGAGGGGTCAGATCCTGGAATCCTGAGAAAATAATAATCAAATCCCCAATTCCCAAGAAAATAAATTTCTCAATCCCAATTCCCAAAAAATTTGAAGTGCAAATCCCAGATCCTGTTAAGGTTAATCCAAATTCCCCGCTAAATAAAATGGCCGATCCCGGAGTCCCGAAAAAGGTCCTACCGCCCCTCTAAGTACACAGATTTCTCTTTCATATTTGTCCAAGAACTTGAAATCATGCCAATATAACATACATTTTAATAATTCCCCCAAAAAAGGTTTCATCAATTCCAAGAAATCTTTTTTTCAGACATGATCATAGCTTGGATGGAAGATAGGGAAAGATGGCCAAATATAATTTCCTAAGAATTTGGACCTACCCTGTTTTGTTCCACATGAGATAATGAGTAGAAAGCATCTGAAAGAATTTGGACCTACTCTATTGTGAGTAGATCAGTAACAAGATGTGGTATACCATGTACCCTCTATTACAGTATTGCAAACTCATTGTCAACAGGAAAAAATGCGAACTATGGTTAACTGGTAAAACTGCAAACTAATCCCTCTCCATTTCTGCAAATTTTTGCTTCAAGTGCTGGTTATAGTTCTAATCTTTCATACAAAGGAACCATTTATGGAATGACAGATTTATGACAAAATCATCTTGGATAATTGGATCCATATTCTATTCATTAAGGAAAATGAAAATTAGATGATTCTGGGGAATCTAAATATGCTCAATAACTGAAAATCAGTGGATAATTTCTCACCAAAAGCACTTCATTTGTTCATAACAACACAATACTAATTAGTAAGAGAAGTCCCTTGTTATTCCATTTGTATCCAAGACAGAAAGCTTGCTCTTACCTGAATTCCTTGTTAAAAACTTCAAATATTCAATACCCGAACACCTGAGAAAGCCAGTCCTAACTAAATACCATGTGTGACCTTACCTGTATAGTGTGACATACCTGACATTTTAAATACCTATGTTTTACCTATATGTCTGTACTTGTTACAATCAATAGCCCATTCATGGTGTCTTCTTGTGTGTATTGGATTTGTGTTCACTGATGCACATCCATGATTAATAATAAATTTGTGTATTGCAAGTTACAATTGAAGCCATGTGATTTTCTATAATCAGAAGGGTGGGTGGAGGTTATAATTAGGGTACTGATTAGAAATGGTTATGATAATCACTGTTTAACACTTCACACAGAAAAGTTAAATAATCATTTTACAGAAGTATAATCAGGTTGATATTTCAAATTTTCTCAACTGTTTTAACAGTAACCTGTGCAATGATACTTTTTGCTAATTTCACAGGTTCAGATATAAAGCTGTAACTATGATTTGAAGTTAGAAGTGAGAAAACTTGTACTTGACCAACCAAAAAAGATATGTCTATAAATAGTCAGTGTGTTTCAAGCTAAGTTAAACTTTTTTTCCATCTATCGTACATTTATTAGCGCTCAAAGCAAAATCTGTCCCCAGGAATGTTTCGTTACAGCAGGAAAGAACTAGGTGACCTCCATTTTACCTGTCCATCGCTACATATAACATGACATGTTGAAATGACAGAACAATAACTGACCACCTAGTGTCCAGTATGGATATCTGATCAAAAGAAAGTTGACTGTTGTAAGTCAGATATATGTTCTCTCTATAAGGAATATCTCCTTTCTAATGTAATCAATGGGAGGTAATTTAAATTGTCTATTGCAGTAGGGGAGATAATTCACTTATCTGGTTAAGGGAAATAACTGGAAGAGAAAACAGAATGACTACATCTCTTCTGTATTAACTGGTAAGCAGTACATACTCAGCTTTCACCTCAACATTTTAAATGTATACTTCAACATTCAGCTACATACTGGTTGTAAATTTTGATGATGGAACTGTACTTAATTAACTGAATACTGTAGCTATTGTGGTCATTTGCTGTTTTGTGCTTCAGATCTACAAATATTATGTAGGCACAGCTTATGAGGTGTACAACAGATTTATGGATTTTGCATCTTTTTTTTTTTTGCCAAAGTTTGTTCCATCATTGTTTATTTAGTCTGGAGCAACTATACTCTTGCATTGTTGCAAACTGAGGAAATGTTAAGGGATTCAGAAAAGGAAGTTGATTTCCAATGATCCTAAAAGAAAATGAAGAAATTTGAACTGATAGTATTTGACTGCTTAATGAGAAATTTTTGATCCCTGAATAAAAGAACGGGCTGTCATAAAACAGCAGAAAATCATGTATGAACAGCTCCATAGATAACAACTGACCAACTGACAAATGCAGAACACACGTATAAAGCAGAGAGAAAGTCGTACTATAAAGATGATAGGCTACAATAGAAAATTTCCCAGACTACCTACACTGGCCCTCATTCGTAGAAAATACTCTAATAAAAAAAAAAGGTGAAATTTCAGCTTTTCTCAATTCATACAATTCCCAACCAAAAGAAAATTTCCCACGCTTATGGCAAAAGATAACACTGTAATCATGGTCCCAAGAGGAGGCTGAATAGTCAATATACTACAAAGAAATAATATGATACTAACAATTCTATTTCTGAAATAAAACAGCTTATTCTGTTCTGTTCTCGACAGATATAGCAACATGGTAGCTGTAAACGGAATGAAGATTAAAGTTAAACCAGAATAGATCAACTAATTAAAAAATATTAATGACGAACATAGCCCAAAACTATTTATAGTGATAAAATGATCAAAGGTTTCATCTTGAAATTCTTAGAGATGCAATATTATGTACAGACGGGCATAATAGTGTTTCCGTGAATCGTGCGAGTTTATTGTTATACTGCTATATATTATGATTTTATGCTGTAAGCCATTTTTCACAGGAAGATTGTACAGTGGTGTCATTTGACAATTTATCATGAAGAAGAAAAAGGAGTAAACCATAATACATCACATGTTCTCAACATCCAGTCTGTTTAAAGTACACAACACTATGCCCTATTCTCTGACCACTTAACTGAATAAAACCACTTTCATAAGTATTTCAGCTATATTGTGGCAGCCAGTTTTAGTGGCACAGGAAGCCAGAGTGACTGTAAGCCAAAGTAAATTCCCCTGAAATCAGTTCCAAACGGAACAAATTTCATTGGTATCTATGAGATTTATCCCCGATGATATTTGTGAAATATGTTCCAACAGAATTATGCCATAGAAAATTGGTTCCTTTGGAACTTATTTCATGCAGGAACAAATTTTTTGTTACATCCGAACCGACCTTTCTCTGCTACTGTTGTCCAAATAACTCTAAAGTACACTTGTATGTGTTCCATTGTTCTAAGTATTTCTGCTGGGGTTTTCCAGGGCCCTTAGCACTTTAGTGGTACTTTTAAATGTACCCAATTCACCCATTACACTCAATGTATGGACAATATATTATCGTAATATCTGAATGTCGGTCAGTACAAGCTAGACAGTGTCAACAGAATGTACTTCATATACCCAGATTACTCTGTGGTAAAGATAATCAACACTTCACCACAAATAAACAAAATAGTAATACCCTTGTACATGTTCATCCATCCTTGGTTTAGGTTACAAATAATGTAAAAACATCCAAATATTTACATAATTTTCAAATTAACCATTTTCATGAGTCATTTTTCACCAAGCTACCCCTTTTTATCACATTTCTCAATATCCCATGTTTTTATTTACAAACCGACCACCACAAAAAATGTTCACATCAATAAAAATGGAAATTCCTTTTAAAAGTTCAGTATATGTACATGTTAAATATGAAAAGTTGAGTCATTAATTGCCTACTATTCACCTTGAGGCTACCTAGTGACAAGGTTACTATTGGTGCATTGATAGATAGGAGCAGATTTCTTAAAAGAGACCTTCTGCAAGACGTAAAGAAATTACTGTATATCAATGTCTCTGCCTTTTTTTTTTAACTTGAACCAATATTTCTGCAGCAAACTCCATGAAATGGTGAATCTTCCCTTAACTCCATAAAAGGAACAGTCATTCCGAAGTTCACTGGACCGAAGGCAAAAACCAGTAAAAATGGGTTCGGTCTGATAAAAACATTATGTATTCCTGGACCGAATGTCCAGTAAAATTTTTCAAATTCTGCATTATGAATATATGAAAATTCCAGTAAAAATGTGTTCGGTCCAGTTGATTCTATTGGATTACTGGACCAGATGTCCAGTATCATTCTATTTCAACTTTGGAAACACTGAGGGAACCCTTATACAATTACTGGTCTTCCTGTTTGAAGTGTTGAAGAATTTTCTTAAGAAGCCTGGTGTACTTCAGTCTTTGTGTATCATATCATGATTTGGTTCCTGTATCCACACTTATTTATAGGACACAACCACAAACTGATATGTACATATCTGCTGGGACCTGCATTCATTATGCCAGTGGTATAAAAAGACAAAAGCTTTAAAACCACAGATATTCAAAACCTGAACTTCGGGACTCATTTTGACGTCATAAAGCAGCAATATTATGATATAACCACTTATACGGCACGCATCCCATCAATCTAGTCCGATTATTTTTAATACCGATCAATCCTAAATGATTTCAAATGGGACTAATTTTAAACATAAAGACATAATAATCTGTAATCAGGATAGATCTTCCATAAATAGTATCTCGTGAATTGGTTACGTTATGTCACTGTGAGGGTCTGAACAAGTTGGATTTTGGTACTTTATGCAACAAAATCTCGATCTAAGTTTGGTAGTTTAACAGAGGTGAAAGTAACAGCTCTCCAAAAAAAACCCAACCGTAGGACTGAAAAGGGGGATAACCCATATCGAATTTTTCTAAGTTGCCAGATCAATTCCACAAATCAGTTGAAAACTTCTATCCCTGTATCAATGCATGTGCAAGATTTATAAACAAACTAGTAAGCTACAGGGTTGTACCTATTACCAACACACCACAAAAAATAATCTGTAGTAAATTTTAGTATTACTTCAAAATAGTAATGTTCAGTAAGCCAACAGAAGGAAAAAATCTTGAAAACTGCTGATACATGTAACACTGATCATAGCGGGCAACATCCTGGGGTCATTTCTGAGTCATGCAGGTTTGACTCCAACAACCTATAGAGCCTCTATCATCCTAGTAAAAGGTAACACCCAGAGATATCTTTATTATCTAAAGGTGTCACAAGAATTCAGAATTTAAAGAAACCTACTTCAATACATCTTTTTTGTTTTGTTTTAGATATGACTATGCGATTTTTATTTACAGGTACAAAGGTTGACAGATTGTCTCAGGTAATAGATGATCAATGGTCCATTAAAACTGCACACACCCTCCTCAGTGTGAGGACTAAGAATGTGTTAGACAAAGTTTGTCCTGGTTCATTGTTCTCTTAATAACAGGTTAAAATATTAAACTCAACTGGAAATTGTTAAAGTACACTAAAACCTAACTTGACAATGCTAACACAAATTGCACACTGAACTCCACAATGACTTCATAAATCATCACAACCTGCACAAACTCAAGCAACCCTATACCATAACAGAAGACTGTACACTTTTCTATGAAGTAATTTCCAGACGAACCTAAGTTACTAGAACAAATTTTCTGTGAAACATGTTCTAGAAAGAATAAACCTTGTATGAAATTTGTTCCACTGTAACTAATATTTCACAGGAAATTAATTTCGCTTACAAACATATCATCACTACCTACTCTGGTACAAACTGAGAAAGACAACAACATGACTCAGCTGAAAAGAGGTACTAAAACTTAGTAAGCTCTACTACCACCTTTTCATATATATTCTTAGACAAGTCATTACTGACATTTTCATTTGCTGATTACAGTGGAAGAAAACAATTTGCTCAAGCTTCAGTCAATGTAAAGTGATGAATACTAACAACACAGACAACAAGCTTGACCTTTTTTTCCTTCCATTAAGGAGAGCAATCAAATCTGAAGAGGTCTGATGCTTAATATTTCACTCCATTTAATGGCTCATTTATTGATTTTACTACCTTTTTGAAAACAAAGTTTGCATTTTTTAGTATTGCTCATCTCATTTTAATGTAATCACCACAGAGTTCAATCAGGCAGAAACAAAGTAGGTGTTACAATCATAACCATAAAATTTTCTGTCTATAAAAAGTAGACTTTAGAATCCAGAAAAATGTCAAGGCCTCCTATCTTTAGTACTTCAAACAACTTTTTCTAATTAAGGCTACAGTTTGAGCTAATGAAACCACAATACAAAACTTCATTCCAAGTTTCATTTAAATGTGCACCATCAAAATTACAATTGTCTGATGACCCTTTTTGTTCAGAATTAGTTGGTCAGATTTCATTATTGTGGCTAAAAAAATGTAGCTAAAACTAAGATGAACCTTTTGTTAAGGTACAACTATATCAAATAGTGTGATTTCAGTGAGAGTGGCTGAAGACATGCAGCAATTACTTTTCTATATTAAGCGAGTGATCAGCTTTGGTACATCTGATTAAAATTTTGGACATATGTAATCAAGATGCTCATAAGCCAAACAACAGCCTGGCAACAAGGTGACAACAAGTCAGACTGGTGACAAGGTGACAACAAAAGACAGACTGGTGATAAGGTGACAACAATAGTCAGACTGGTGACAAGGTGACAACAAAACTCAGACTGGTGATAAGGTGACAAAAATAGTCAGACTGGTGACAAGGTGATAACAATAGTCTGACTGGTGACAAGGTGACAACAATAGTCAGACTGGTGACAAGGTGACAACAATACTTAGACTGGTGACAAGGTGACAACAATAGTCAGACTGGTGACAAAGTGACAACAATAGTCAGACTGGTGATAAAGTGACAACAAAAGTCAGACTGGTGACAAGGTGACAACAATAGTTAGACTGGTGACAAGGTGACAACAATAGTCAGACAAGGTGACAACAAAAGTCAGACTGGTGACAAGGTGACAACAATAGTCAGACTGGTGACAAGGTAACAACAACAGTCGGATTGGTGACAACAATATTCGTACTGGCAACAAGGTGACAACAAAAGTCAGACTGGTAACAAGGTGACATTAAAAGTCAGACTGGTGACAAGAAAAGTCAGACTGGTGACAACAATATTCTGACCAGTGATGTGATCACAACAAGTCAGACTAGTGACAAGAACCCAAAATGGTGACAACAGTAGTAAGACTAGTGACAACACAGGACTGTCAACCTGATCAAGTACAGATGACCTTTACGATGAGCAGTAAACACGAAGATTAGGTGCTGCGAAAAAAAAAAAAACGACCAAAGACTTTGGCATTTCAGAGATGTTAATGTCAAACTATTTCAGCAATTGTCTTTTCTAATAATATCAAATTGTCTGTTACTAGAACCACAAATTAAATAATTCTGAACTAAAATTAGATTATAAAAGCCAACAATGTAACTAAAATCAACAACTTTTTTTCAAATTACCCAGTATATATCAACCTTTAATAAGTATTTTGAAATTGGTATGGTCAAAAATAAACAAATTACATGTACCACATCACACTCGATATCAAACTGGATACTTGTGTGTTTCCTTCCAAATCGTCCCTCTGTATCCTCTGAAATGGCATAATTAACCCTAATCCAAAGAAGGATTCCACTTAGCTCTGTCACTGACATTAAATAAGAAGTATGCTGTCCAAGAAGTGAATACAATAATTCCTGAGTGACTGAAACTGCAATTCCATCCTCGAACATGATTTTTTTCTCTGTTTTAAAGTTTTCCATTCTGGATTTTGCCTTTCAATACGGCCATTTCCAATTTCCAATTTCACTTCTGGTCAGCAAAATTATGTCTGCAACTTATCCCATATTCAACTGATAGACTGACAGACAAAAACTGGCTTCAAAAAAGCATGAGATATGTACAGGACTTCATATATTCTGTCCAGTCTTAACAACCAGAGTGTTCAGTGAACCATGAAAGGCATGGGTGGGGGAGTATATTCTTAAGTTCCTTATGGACATCAAAGTACTGAAGTTCTTTTAGTTGTGGCCTCATCGTATTATGTAAAATTAGCAATTTTTCCAAAATAGACCGAAAAGAAAGACAATATTATAGCAAACTGTTTGTAATTCGAATTTTCGCGCCAAATCTAACTGTAGCG
>JAOXYH010000027.1:1430642-1445808 GCA_028566455.1 Botula fusca | reverse complement strand
GATAAAAAGCTGCATTCTAGAAGCAGATGTTAATTAAACGGGTGTTTTACTCGTATCTGCGTACCATTTGTACTTGCTGGGTGCGTTCGCTTGTACACCCTGATTATGTCAAAGATGAAATTGAGGCATGGACTGTTGTCTTCTCAAGAATGCTAAATATAAACGAAAAATTTTGTAGATTCATTTTTTAATTTTTTGTTACATTTTTAAGCAGTTCTCTAATGATAATATGATTAACCTCATTGTGACTATATAACCCCCTTGTTAAAGTATATATAAATCGAAAATAATAACATTTGTACAAAAAATTAACCAGAAATTTTGTTAAACTATGAATCATGACCACAAACTTCTGGATACAAACATATTCCAGTTCTTCATAGAATATTTCAATATAACACATTTGGATAAGCATTGTAAAATTTTCAAAATCTTAGCTCAGATTATCTGAGGAATATTTTTATGTGATCTTTTTATTTTATTTTTATTTTAAACTTAGAATTTATCAACCGGTAGTCAGCTGTTTGGTAACCAATTCAAACAAAAAATGGAAGTTTTGGCCATGAATAAATACAATTATAACAAGTTTAAACAAATCAACGTATTAAAGACAAAATCATAAGAGTATTTTGCTACATGTGCCAGCGTTGTTCTAAACTGCCCTTTCAATATTTGACTGATGAAGTAATATTTAGCACCTAGTCTGAATGATTTATGAAAAGCATTTTTACATATAATGCTGTATGGTAAAAGCGGAATTGAATACTCCAGCTACGTTTCCCAGCATTCTTTTGAAATATAAACAGTTGACAAACCAAAACTAAAGAAATTTCAGTTAGAAACTCGATCTTTTTAGCATGCAGTTCAGGTTTACTATTCATCAACAACATGATACTTGTATTTATATCCTGTCTCCTTCAAAGGAACAAAACTAATCCAAAACAAAATAATTTCTACCAAGAGTTATCTCCCATAGACCATCAGTTACCATACAACATTATCCCAGCAGTGATAGTACAGGCAGTTTCTATGTAACATAGCACCATATTATCAGTGACCTTGACCTTGTGGCCATTTAATAGATTATAAAACTTGAAACTATCTATATACATTTTCTCTGAGGTATTTATCTCCCAATTACAAATGCACAGAAAGAGAATTTAAATTAAAATTACCTCCCCTTAAACTGTAGAAAAGCTACAATTTTTTTCTTCTACCTTCTTTTGTCCATCATTTTTTTTCTGTGCATTTGTAATATTTAAAAATATATAATCCCACTCTCTATGAACTGTTCATTCATTTATCATTTGTACATGTGTATATCTATGTGGAATGATAAACCAGGTCAATATAAAATGACATGTTCTCTTGCATACAAGGCATATAATAAAAAATATCTAAAATGGTTTCATATATACAAATAATGTAAGGCACATATGTGTGAATGCCAACATAACACATAACAAAACAATCTGGAAGACTTGACGATTTGTTGTAACAACTTGAAAAAATTCGTTGTTTTGAAACCTGGCAAATCCTAACTACTAAATAACACTACACTATATACAAAATTCTTCTACTGATTTGAAAAAGTGTAAATATTTTTGTTTTGTGTTTTGGCTAATTTGCATAGAAATTTTCTAAGTGGAAGACTGACAAAAATTATTTTTATATCACACTGAACTTCATACGGAATGTTGGGGCTTGTATGCTTATTTAAAATAACATTTGGTAACAATTAACAAAAAACAATTGCCTTTAACAAATGTATACATTTATAACAAGACTGGAAGACAGTAAATTTCTCTGTCATATTTTCGAAATAAGGAACTTCAAAATCATAAATTTTCCACAAATATATAACATCGGAAAAATATATACTAGTTGAAGATTTGAACTTAGAAAACATTTTTAACATTTATGGAATGTGTCCTCAAAAATCAGGCAAGTCATTTCTATAACTGATTCTACATGACTATTTACAAACAAAACTACATAAAACAAAAACTGGATTTCTTACTACGTATGGATGTAGAAAAAATTGCACTGTTTAATTCCTTGATCATAATGAATAATAATGGAATGAAATGTTATAAAAATCAATAAATGCCTTATTTGTTCTGTAATTTGTACAGTATTGCACACTTACTTTCTTTGCATCTTTCAGTTACAAAATGAAAGTCTTGAGCACTAAAATTGTTATCTGATCCAAACATATGACTATATTTTTGGTAACAGAAAAACTTGTGAACTGGAAATTCATTTTCTATTTACAAAGAGTTATCTCCCATGGATTATAAATTTACTTCCCACCAAATTAAAAAAAAATATATATGCTTTGATAAAACCTAATTTCCTATTAAATGCTGCTTTTCATGTTGCAATAACAAAGACTTTCCCTCAAATTCTCTTTCACAATATTGACAAACATAAATTTTTGTAAATGTCTTTTCACTTTTCATTGTCTCTGGTTGTTCTCTCTGCTCACCATTCTGTGTAGAGGTTTCTCCTTCATTTTCAGTCTTTATAACCTTCTTTACAATTTGTACTTCCGGCTTCAACTGCTTTTCACTGTGTTTTCCCTGCTTTTCTAATATTGTTTTAAATGTTTCACTGTCTATTTTTGTACTTGGAAAATGACACTGAAGATGTTGGACTAATTGCTCTTCCTTCTGACAGCTGAAATCACAGTACGGACAGGTGTTTTCTGATCGCTTGTGATGCTGATGCTCATGGCCTTCTAAATCCTCCTTTGATGGAGTGCTGTATGGACAACGATCACATTTCAGTTCTTTATAGTCGTCTTCTTCACTTCCTTCGCTCTCATTCATGGAACCTTGTGAATTAAAGTAAACTTGTGGAGCAAATTCTGGAGTTGTTGGTTCATAGTTTTTGTATTCTCCCATATCACTAGATGGTGAGTCTGTGACGTCTCTCTTATGAAGCTTCATGTGTTGTGATAACAAATTCCAACGATCAACGCTGAAGGAACATTCATTGCAAGTGTATCGAGCGCTTATCTTATGAAGACTTTTATGGTAAGTGTAACTGTTTCGGTTGTTACATGTGAACGGACAAAGTTTGCAAATGAATAGCTTCTTCCCATCATGATTCTTAACCATTCTGTTTAAAAATTTCTCCTCCAATAATGCATTTTTGATTGCAGCATCATTCCCACGTTTGTTATTCTCCAAGGCAAAGTCTCTGTTCAAGAATACGATATCCTCTGGTGCTGGATTAAAGCCAACCTCAGATTGGTGTACTTTACGATGTTGATACAGAAGATTCAATCTGTCAGCGCTCCAGTTACAATAATCGCAGATGTATTTCTTGTTCAATCCATGCATGTGTATATGACATTTAAAGCTTCTGAGAGCATTACAGCGATAAGGACATTGTGTACAAGAGTAACGAATCTTTTCATTATCAAGTTTTCCTGACAGATTCATCGACATTTGTTGTTGAAGGGCTATTGGGTCCATTTCTGACAGACTGTCGTCTGACTCCTCACCATTAAATGACTTTTGTCCCGATTTTGATGTTCCAGTTCCTTCTAGTTCTCGTTCTAATTGTGCCATTTCTTCGTCAGCAAATTCGCCTCCTTCCATTGTTTCAATATCATCCATATATTCCTCGTCCATGAATTCCTTCTCGTCATCCATATCATGATCAGAAAATTCGGAAGTGTTAGTGTTTTTGAGGATATCAAGTCCTTTCTCATCTTTAGGATCGATGATTACTGTCTGGAAATATTTGTCTCCTTGGTCATTAGACATATCATCATTACTGCGATGAACATACAGGTCACCTAGATTTGGTTGTTTCAGGTGATGTTCCACATGTGTGAACAAGCTACTCTTTCTATAAGCAGTAAAGGCACAGCGTGAACATTTGTAACGGATCTGACCAGCATTGTTAGACAGTTTGTTCAAAATATTGTTCATTTTATCTTCAGTCAATACAGGTTGTTCAATTTGGCTTTGCTTTTGTTCTACTGACCTTGCGTTATCCTCTTCATCAGAGGATTCTAATTTTGGTTCGTATGGCTCGCGATGTACAACGAGATGCTGTAAAAGTTCTTCCATTGTCGCGACCTGAAAGTCACAGTATTCACATTTGTTCTTTTCACCACTTCCATGCTGTAACAGATGCTTCTGAAGTTTCTTGACAGTTCTGCATTTAAATGGACATTTTGTACAAGTTGGAAGAATCATTGGTCCTTTGTTCCCAGTTGGCATGCCATTTTCATCCAATGATGCCTCATACTCCGTAAATTGAGTGTTTTCGTATTTTTCAATGAAGATAGGTTCTGGGGGATGAATGCTGTCCTTGTGATTATTAACAAGCTTAAGACTGTCGGCACCATACTTGCAAATTTCACACGAGTATTTTTTCCCACAGTTATGTTGACGAGCATGGTTTCCAGTATTGGCTGCATTACTGCTAACATATGAGCAACTCGGACATTTGTAGTTCTTACGGCCATTGATCATGCATAACTGTATGGGTATTCCTCTCCAATCTGTCATTCCACGTATAATTAGGATAGGCTTTTGTCCATTTACTGCCATTGTGCTGTATATTTTCATCTCTCTATTGGCCGATTCCTCCAACTGCTCCTGTAAGTCCATGTCTTGCCCATAATCTGACCCCTCAAAACTACTGTTTAAACTTTCTTGGTCAGCTGCCTGCATCAACCATGATCGTCTGTCTTCTGGTTTTCCACCTGGTGTAAGACGTATCTTTTCTTCTGGAGTTCCTCTCCATACATCACCATGTGTACCTTTCATGTGCTGATATAACAAATTAAGCCTATCGATGCTGTAGTCACAGAAACGACAGGTATGACGGCAGTTGCTACCATGTCTCTCTATGTGGCGGAGATAAGTTACGGCATTTGGAGCGGTAAATGAACATTTTGTACATTGGAAAGACCTTCCCCTCTTCTGTGGACTCGTAGATTTTTTAGCACGAGCTATCGCTTGTTGTTGTAGTTGCATTGCTACAGCATTCTGAGCTCGATTGTCTATTCTTTGTTGAAGAGACTGTGTTAAGGCCGAGACAGTAGATGGCATTGATGCTACTGACGGTGTCGTATGCACAGATGCTGATGACGGTTTTGGTTCGATTGGACGATACTTGAATAGATTACTGAACATTGGATTCTGCTGTAGTTGTGCTTGAAGTTGTGGTAGTGCATGTTTTGGTGGCAATGATTGCTGCTGTTCATAGTTTGCAACACTGGCTGGTGTCATCGGCTGTCGTGTTGGTAGACTCATACCAGTTGGCTGTGATGACTGGTCATTTGACTCTTGTGCTTTCAGTTCGTTAGGATGAACTTGCTGGGCATGCTGATAGACCGTTGCAAGATTTGGAAACATGGCAGGGCACCATTCACATGGAAATCGATATGCAGGGTTTGGTGTTGTTCTGCTAAACACTGAATGAGTGGATGTTGGTGGCTTTTGCTGTGTGGCTGAGGAAACAGGTGTTGATGTACGTGTTAGATCTAATGCACCAGAGAAATTCATCAATTTTTCATGTGACTGGTTCATGTCTGGTGCATCAAACTGGTACTCCTGTTCATCAACAATCTTACAATCTTCATATTGTTCATCAGTTTGGTTTTCAATGTTTTCTTCATCCATTTTTTCAGCTTCATGGGTGTCTTCATGCATCATCATACTAGACTTTGAGAATGACATGAACGGACATTTTGAACATTTGAATTGTTGAACTGGCTGTGAAGGCTTACGTCTGTGTTTATGGAGTGTCCTGTTAGAAACGTCGCTGGTTTGTGCAGTCTCCTCATCATTCCTAGTATGTGGTGACTGTTCACTTGGCGATGGACCATTATGTGGTACAGGTGATGCTACTGACCCTGTGGCATGTGTTTTCTTGTGCTGAAGGAATGATGATAGATCTGGTGCCTTGAAACAGCATTTGTTACATTTAAACTTGTCATTTGTCTCTTGCTTTACATTGGTACCATGCATCTTTAAATGGGCCTGATAACTCAACTTTTTATATGTGGCATACTGGCACTGGTCACATTTGTAAAGTTGCCTGTCATCTTCTGCTTGTAGGTGTGGCATATGACCCTCCATGACCTTCTGCGACAATTTAAATTTGTCCTGTAGATACATTGGTGACATGTCTTCTGACTGTGGTAAGAACTGGTTGTCATGACCATATGTACGCATGTGCTTTTTGAGATCGCATTTCCATCTGGAGCTATATCCACAAACAGTACAACTGAATGGTTTATTCTCGGAATGTAGAACAGAGTGACGTTTCAATTCAGCTGGACTGTTTCCAACAAACGGACATTCTAAGCATTCGTATGTTATGACTTTTTCATGCTGTTCATTTTCAGTCATAGTTTGCATGAATCCATTGTAGACAAATCTCTTCTGTGCTGCGTTATCTTGCATTTCTGGTTGTTGGGAATGTTTGAATGGCTGAGGTGTTTTTTCTTGGAATGCTCCCTCTGGCATTACCGTCACATTAGGAGGAGGCACCTTTTTCAATTTTGTCGTGTCAATAACATCCTTAATTGTTCCACCTCCACACCTTTTCAGATGCTTTACGACATCCCATTTCCATTTACTTTTATAGCTACACCTCGGACAATGATATGGTTTTTCATCAGAGTGATTTTTCATGTGTTGCTGAATTTCTGAAGGCCATCTAGCTCGGTATTCACAAAGTCTACATTTGTAAGGCAGTAGAATCTCAGTGCCATCTGCATCTTTAACAGTCATGCCATCTTTCATTTTGATGAACTGATCTCTCCCGGACTGATTTGATTCATCCGATGATGGTATCAAGTTTTCCATTTCTCTTAAGGTTGATATTGCAGACTTGCTCATTAATCCAATATCTCCAAATGATTCATTATTTTTCGGTGGTTCAGAAGAAGCTCTGTTTGTTTGATAGTCAACAGCTCCAGCTGTGATGTAATCATCACGTGACAAATTGTTATTGGTGTCCTCCAGTAACTGTAGCTCAGTGTCGGACATCCTCCGTTGTTTTCGACTAGGTGCCTCTTCGGGATAATCATCTGAGTATCGTTTGTGACCAAACTGGTCTTTATCGACTAGCGCAGCGGCAGTACTGGACAACATCTGAAGTGCTCCACTATACATTCCATTGTTCATTCCTCCATAAGATGAAGATGGTTGTGATACTGACGATTTTGTGGATGATGATGGTGTATTTTGTTCACGACGTTTGTACGGATTTTGAAGTGAGCTATGACTTTTCTCAAAATGCTTTACTAAATCCCATTTCCACTTGTATGTTGAACCACATACCATACAAATAAAAGGTCTTTCTTCAGAATGTGAAACAGCATGTTTTTGAAGTTCAGCTGGCCATTTTGCAACAAAATTGCACATGTTACATTTGAGATACTTGGGTTCAGTTGTTGTTGATATTTCCTGGGAGGCAATGTTACTTAACGGCATTTTAAGTAAATGATATGTCTGTTGAAGTCCATGAGGTATTTTCTGAATAGCCTCTTTGTGTTCCTGAATTTTCTCGGAATGATTTTCGGCAAAATGTTTGTTTAAATCATCAACTCCATTAAAATGTTCTTGACATTCAGCACACTTGAAGGCTCGTTTATTAAGATGTAAAGTCATGTGTGAGCTGTAGTCAACTAATGTCTTGGCAATAAATCCACAGCGAGAGCACTGAAGTACTGGATTTTCCTCCTTGTCTTTGTTGTCATGATCATTATCATTGCTATGACCTTCATTCCAATGGGGTTCCCTTTTCAACTCAGTCAATTTTTGGTATATTTCCTGTTCAACTGGATTTTCAAATCGTAATCTATTTCTATTAAAATCCATTTGCTTTTGTAAAGATAAATCAGCCTCTTTGTGAACAGAGAAATCAATGGGTTGGTCATCTCGGTCCCCAGATCTATCTCGTATGATGTTTTTACTATGTGGACTATATCTCATGTCAGGACTTATGTGAGTATGATGTGCCATTTTTGGTTCTGGATAGTAAGTAGGCGCATTACTGATGAATGGACCAATTGATCGAGGCATTACGACAGGTGCAATTGACATTTCATCCATTTTTTCATGCATGACTGGAGTTGAAGAACCAGAGTGCCCTGATGAATGATTCATGGCTGTTAGACGGCTTCTCTCAGACGGTGGTACTGGATAGCGGTATTTCATATTACTAACTGCATTAAGTTTGGCCAATCCAGGAGGAGGTTTGCTTGCATCAGGTATGTCACCAAAGTGTTTTTCTTTCCAATGTTTATTCAAGGACTTTCTCCATTTGTAAACATTTCCACATTTTGAGCAGGCATATTTGATTCCAGTTTCATCAAAAACTTCAAAATATTTCCCAGGATCTACTTCTTGTCTTGTTTTCCTCTTTTTCTTTTCAGCTTCTGGTGCCTCTGGTATAACCATGGTTACAGGAGGTTCCTCCTCCTCTTCTTCCTCCTCACCATCGTCATCATCATCATCATGCATTGGCACTGACATTTTAATGATGTCACTTCCTGTTGTACTTTTATTGTCTTTCTCAGAAAAGCTGCTATCTAGGTCGGACCCATTCAACAGGAGCATGCTGTCCTTTCCTGAGAAATGAAGTTTATGATGGCGGGGAAGTTTCTGTTTATATTTTGTTGCATATTCACAAATGTCACATTCATATATTGTGATGTCAACATTGTGAGCATCTTTTTGATGATGCAGAAATGTTTTGGCACTTGTGGTGCTGAAATCGCACTGTCCACATACATATGTACGATTCTGAATGTTACCACTTCTTGTTGGAGTCTTGTTACTTCCTGAGGCTTGATCCTCCTCGGCTATAATTAAACGGCCTTCATCTTCCTCCATTTCATGACTTAAATTGGAATACTGATCAAAGTCTCCATCACCATTCATATGGGCTAAATCTTCAATGTCCCCCATTGGACCTTCCGTTGTATGATCCATACTGTCGTCCATATTCTCCTCCATGTTTTCAGTTGTGTTCTGGTCAATTTTGTTAGTTATCATTTCAACTTCTTTATTCGTAGCTATGTTAAGTTCTTGTTCGCTTAAATTGTCAGCTGACTTTTTACCAGGTGAAACAGTTTGTTCAGTATTGGTTAAACCATTTTGATCTAAATCGGCACTTGAATTTGATCGTGATTCAGCTCGTTTGGTAGGCTGGCTCTTTCTTCTTCTTCCTCCAAGAGAACGTATCAAATCTGGATCAGTGTCTTGCGAATGAGCGTACTTCTGATGATCCAGAAATTCTTTCGGATCGGTACAGCGAAATTTACACTGCTTGCAAAATCTACTGCGACCTCTGTGTGATATTAGTTCATTCCCATCATCCTCAGTTTTACTGGTGTCTTCTGACATGTCGTGTTGCTATGGTTACAGCAGAGGTTATCCTGAAAATAGATTAAGAAACTGAGTTATACTGCCAAGTAAAGAAAAATTATGCATTTTTGCATAATTTGTTTATCTGTTAATGCAATAAAAACAAAAATATGTAAGTATCCAACATAAGTGTACTTCTTGAATAATTCATTTGTTAGCTCACTCACTCACAGTTTGCATGTTCAGCTATGCTATACCGACTAAGGTTCTGATGTTGGAGGAAATAAGTGCAGGAATGAGCACCCCTTTCCTATTATGCTATACAGGATGGAAGTTCATAACACAGAATGGATACATAACCACTTGTAGACCAAGTTCCTGGAAATCTAATGCAGTAAATAATTCAGGAAATAAATCCCTCCTTCTAGAGTTTCCACTTTTCCCTGAATTCTGATGTATATTTATCAATTTGATCAAACTCTTTGATCATGTTCAAAGACTAAAATAGTTTTATTATCATTTTTTTATTATTTGTACATCCACAGTTCCCTTAATACATGTTACGTACAAGTAGTTCTGTCTTTCATCTGATAACTCATACAGTCCATTTCAAATATTTAGTTTAATTTATCATTGCTCTAAAGAATCTAATAATATTTAGTTAAATTTAGCACTGCTCCTTTTCAAAATACAGAAAGCCTATAAATTTGAATTTGATATGAATTGTCAAAGGGATTAGTTGCAGTTTTTCAAAACAAAGCTAACATTTTGGCCATTATAACCCAAACAAGTCATGAATTCAAGATTTCTTTTATAGGACAAAAACAAACAAAATCTCTGAAAGGCTATTAATTTTATGAGTCAATTTTGGGGTGAATTCCCTCAAAACAATCTAACATCTCTGATTTAAAGACATTCCCATGTATCAAGACCAATCTACAGGTAAAACAAGACAAGGAGAATGTGAACAACCTGGACCGGTTACCTGTCCTGGGGCTGTCTTGTTGGCCATTTCCTTTTCACAATGTAATTCCATCATTATATCAAAGACACAATCATTAAAATATTATCTCTTTTTGTATGCTTCAATTCTTTACAGAAATTGTTAGGTAAACGAACTATCTGGGGCCAGACCTAAGGAAATATGTATTTAATCATGTGATTAAACATTGACAATATATTCTGATAATTTTATCAACGTTGATGACTGAATGTGTGTCATCTACACCAGTGATAAAATTAAGCTTCTCAAATTATAAATTACTTCCATTTCTTTGTCTGATCTTAATATAAAGACTTATTTCATATGCAGAAGATAATGATCTATTTTTATTTTTACTAATTTTCAAAACATGAGGGTCATTTAAAGTTCCAATTTAAAAATATAGCAATTAGGAAATATCAAGCACTGAAGAAACTCTAGGAGATTAATTAAATGATATATTAAAGTATAGGTATACTTGAAGCTGGTAGAAAACTGTGAAAAGTCTTTGGATAATAGTTCCATTATGTTTCAGCCAGGTGTGACAAGACATGACAGTAATTACAGGTATATGTTTACAATAGTGAGGAACAAGTCCATGAAGAATGACCAGTCAACCTAAATGGTCACTTGTCAAGACAATCACCCTGCTGGCACTACATTAATTTATGGAATGCCAATGTTGTAAGATGGCTTGAGGGTCAAGCTTCATCAGAAATGTATTGTGTTGCCAACATTTCTTAAACAAAATGCCAAGGAATGATCATTGTTATCATAACACTTTATCTGCTTGAATGGAATTTATTCAAGACAAGAAAAAATAATAATCGCTCCTTAAGGTTTAATTTTCATTCATTTTCCCTCAAAATAATGAAGAACACTGCTCTAAGTGGTTAAAAAATTCTGAGGCTACAATGGTATCAAACAGAAATATATTCATGTTTCCAAGATGTGTATACTTTAACAAGGAAATATTTCCCATTAAGGATGATATTTCATTATCAGATTTTTATCTAAATAAAAAGGAAAAATGAAACCACTTTCAGGAAGAAATCTTAGAAAAAAAAATTATAGCAAGGGTGACATAACCGACTTTAAATAGCATTATTTTCTCTTCTGTAGTACATATGGCAGATAATGCAAATTTTACCAAATATGACATTTTTTTATTGACAATAACTGTTACTCCGCAATGAAAATGTCTTTGGACAAACAGATTTCTTCACATACTTTGAACTTGTGTAAATTATCAGTGTTTTGTGTTAATCAGGAGATATCCAAAGTTCTGTGTGCAAAGTGATAATCTAGGACCAAAGTCATACTCTGTTATCAATTCTGGGGGCATTTGGTTCCCTTACCAAGGGTACTTTGATCAATTCTGTTTATTTTTCTAAATTATCTTATCTTCTACATATATTATCTTACTTCACAAATTTTATTCTTACATTTCTGAAAAACTCCAAAAAACTTTTAACATTTTCACAAAAAAATACTATTTTTATTGCAATTATATTTTTCCCCCAAGAAATTGTAATTTGCAGGTCTAATCATTTTTATCATCAAATAATGCCTAATTTAATGACCTGAATCAAGGGGGATAACTCTACTTTACTTTACCATTTGTGATCTATGTAAAACAAGTAATTAGATGGTTAGAGTGCCTGGATGTATGTTTTAACATCTTTGATGTTAAAAAGGTAAAACTGTCTTTGAAGTACAAAGACAATTTAAGGTGTAACAAGAAAATCCAGGTAATGGCCATTAATCAGATGACAGAAGCCTCAGGTGCTGTAAGCAATCTCCAGGCCCCTAGACAACTTGTCTATCATAACATGGCACTGGGAAACAATGGAATATTATGTCAAATATATGTCTTATATGGTTATGTCTTGTTTTATTTATGAGGAATTCTTCAAATTAAATGCCATGTCTAGCAGATCATTTTCTCTGTGTGAACTTGAACATAGGAGCTTTGTAAAATATAATGACATGCTTTATTTTAATGTTGGCATTGGAACTTTAATCTTGACAAAGTTTTTATTACATTTTTTAACTAAGTTATTCTTTGAAGACATTTGAGCTAATTTTAATTTGTTCCTGCCATTAAATATTAATTCATACCATATACTTATAAAAATTTATGAACCCTGTTAGTTCCTCAATTTCCTGTGCCATTTGTATCAAAAAGATAAAACATATGGAATTTGTCTGTACAATAAACTGCCTAAACCTCAGGCCATTTATATACGACACTGCCAAATTTGGTTCGCTTTGTAAAAACGCACAGGTAATATACTCTCAGGTAAAAATATACCATCCTCTAAATCCTGCGTTTGTATTTCATCTTTAATGAATGCCGAACATCTGGAGCATGACAGAAAACATTATACTTGGAATCTCAATCTTGACAAAATGATCAAGTTTCAACATCGCCACAGGAACAAAAAAATCTAATATTGGTTATTTACTTCAACCAAAAAGATGAAAAACAAAGTTAATGTACCTTTAATTGCCTGCCTCTATTTTTGGAAGTAAATAAGGATGTTCCATTACAAGGGAATGTCAGTTCCAACATGGTACCATATCCTAGTCACATCATTTATAGATAATCAAGTTTTTAAATAACATTTAAAATGAAACTTATTGAAAGTTCCCCGAATCATGAATTCAATATTTTTTCATCCAACCATAAAAGGAAGTCACGCCACTTTGTCACAATAGCCTCTCAGACATCTTTCATCACTCAGACACAAAAATTCTCAAACAAATCTACATTTAAGTATTACTTTGAAGTTTTGTGGACTTTTGGATCCCAAACTTAAGTATTTCTTTTGAAGTGCCCATATCTGACTTTCATTGTAAAGATTTTATGAATATGCATTGTCAGGACTTGAATAAATTGTCCACTTCATTAACATGGCATTCCTGGCCTTGTCAAAATTTCTGCTTGTCAGAATTCTAAATGAATTTGTAATCAAAGTCTACCACCTTTATCAATCACAAGATGTTGACACCTATTAACATGCTCATGCCATATAGCAATTTTCATCTATCTTTTTTCATAATTTTGTTATATGTATTTTGGAGTCATCTTTGAAATATGTTTTTTACCTAATTTGTGAAGATGACAAATCAAACAGACCCTGAGGGTCTACATCTTTATCAAAAGAATCTATTAGTGTAAAGTAGTTTTGAGAGGGTAATGAAAAAAAAGAAATTTCATATTGATGTGTTAGATAAGCCTTTCCCATTAAACCATAATATGACTTCTTCAAACCAGTACTGAAAATTTTGCAAAAAATTAAACAGAATTGATTGAAAAATATTTAGTGGACATTCTTTGGGCCGCACTTCTTAATTTTTCTTCAATTCCTGGAAAAACTTGAGCAGTGGTCAAATATAATAATCTCTAGTCTTCTGGCATCAGTCTCAAGTTGCAGTTTTTTAATTTTTAATTTTTAATTTTTTTATTTATTTATTTTTTTTTTACTTTATAACAAAAAATCTTAATTTAAAATTGTGTTCTAAAACAAACTGAGAAGTCTCAGAAGTGAGGGTTTAACCACTTCAAGTACTGGTATGCATTTTCTTCATAGAAATGAGTATTATAATAGGTATTTCTTTGTTTTAACAAAGAGACCTCTCTAAAACATTTTACTCTTCACCACAAATATTCCAAACTGACTTACTGTGCATTGTACCATTTTTCACAACAGCTGTTTCCAAATTAGGAAAGGAAAATGTTTGCACTATAGTACCAGAATGTAAATGGAACAGGGACCTATCTAATTTATCATCCTATCTGAAGTAAAGGCACTGGGCTAATCTTCCCAATTCATGACAGAGTTTGAAACACCTGCCTCAAAGATCAGAAATTACCTAGCCATTGGTGTTCCATGGCACCTGCCTTAATGAAACAGCATCAAAAACGTCACCAAAGAACGATATATGTGTATCAACCATTATGCCTCACCTGTCTTTGGTACAAAGTCAATTCAAATGCACTTTTATTACTTATTATTTTGAATTACAAGTCAATTTTTATGAAGACATTTAAACCACTTTCATCTATGTGAAAAAATAATGTAAGTATGGAAAGTGATTTCATGCTCGATAGAAATGTGACATTCCCTTACACATAAACTGCGTTCTTATAATTTCTTTGTAAATGCTTCATGATGGTTTGCATGTACGTAAATTCCTTCTCTGAATGAAAGAAAAATTTCTGCAAATATGGTAAACCGCTTACAAAGCTATGAAAGCAATATGAAAAATTGAAAAATGATGAGCTTACAGTGATGGAAAACAATAAGCTCGGCTACATGTAAAACCTCCATCTCATATCCCTCTCTTTCACGTAATCTCTTTATTTGTATAATTTGTATTTAAATTGGTCACACATCAAGTCAAATAGCAAAATATTGTTAATTCCTAAATTCTTTATCTGTTTAACTTAAAATTGAGTCATTTATACATATATATAGAATAATTAACTTGAAAAATGGAAGGTGGTGACCAGAACAAAACTCCAAAATAGGGCCTTCATCGGAAGGCATATGTCGCCTCTCCCCATTATGGTCTTATTTGGCCAAGTCCAAAAGTGATCAAATTTGGGGAGAAAATAAAATAATCCAAAAACAAAATAGGAGATGCAAATCTTCAATATGTGAAGAATAATTCTTGACGGTTTCATTGAAATCCATTAAGTTGTCTAGGAGGAATTACGGATAAGGCACAACCTCCTCCTACATTATAGCCTTGTATGACAAAGTCCAAAACTGACAATAATTTGGGAAAAATTAAAATAATCTGCAAATAAAATAGAGGTGCACATCTT
>JAOXYH010000027.1:1259093-1274096 GCA_028566455.1 Botula fusca | reverse complement strand
GTTAAAATTCATCAATCGGTTCATTCAGATTCACTTTATAACATAAATCGATCCAATGAAAATACTCAGCAATTCATTCAATATTAACCGATTCATACTCAGCAATAATGGATTTATTCGACGGAAATCAGTCCATTAAAAAGTCACGGATTCATTAAACATTAATGAAACATTCATTGTACTATGCAGATTAATTCATTAAATTTCCTTGTATATAACTCCGATCCATTTATTCAATTCTTAACATTCACAAATGGAAACATTCAATGCTAATTGTGCAACACAAAATGATTCATTCCTCATTCATTGTACCTGAGCACCAATCAATTCATTCAACAATCACCTTAACGTCATATGGAAAAGTCGTAACATTACATTACTGACTGTATTCGTTGTAGTATAACAAAGTATTGATATAATGCATTTGATACATTGGATGTACACATTTTGTAACTGTATTACTCGTCACTGATGTTAGGGACAGCATAACTGTTACCAAAAATCTGTAAAGCGATCATATACCAAAAACGGTACGCCAAAACCATAGTCGGACCGTACTTTTCAAGAGGGGGATAACTCTGTAGTTGTATTTCATCTAAGGGAATTTAAACACGGTAATTTTAACCATCATTTCGGGCTAGTACCGAAATACTAGTAAATAAGATGGTGATATCCTCGGGGATTCACAGTCCATCAGCAGTGTATAATTGCATATGATATTATATTTTTGCATTTATTCAATCCATTCAATCCTATTTAAGTATATGAATCTATAGTCGGTGCATATAACGTTGTATGGACCGGCCTCGTTTTGGTGAATTCCATATTTCGTGCTCCTGTTGTTTGAATTTTGTTTAATTTACTGTTAAAATAAAATATAACAAATAGTTGGTCAAATGGGAACATATGGAGCGCTTTGTCGCCCTCAAAAATGAAAGTATATGGACCTCAGCTATGCTTCTTTCGGCGACCAATCGGTCCATATACTGCTATATGATACTCATTGTCAAGAAACTATTTGTTAAATAATAGAGCAGTCACCCAAAACACCAACCAATCAAACAAATAAAGTCAACCTCGAGGTCCATCATTGATTTATTCTCAGTTTACTCACAAAATAATATACAACATAAAGTAACCAATTCGTCGAATTTTCGTAAAAAATATCTTCATTATATGTCTGCATTCACTAGATTCGGATCCATCATTAGTCCTGCAATGAGTTAACAATGTCTGTCTTGTACTCCAACAGTTCGTTTGGCGTCTTTGTGATATATAAAGCATTTTAGATGAAGGTAAAATGGTCAGTCTTTAAAATACAGAAAGCAATAGCGATTGAATATGTGATTATTACTCCAAAATTAAAAATTTTGGAAGTAAGCAAACTAGCAGATTTGCTTCTGCCTCAGAAGGGAAATAACCGCTATTGATATATCCAAGGAACATCTAAATACATAGACATAATGACCAAACCTCAGAAATAATTGAGGCAGTGATTTTATATTTCCAATAAAATTAAATGGTAAATGATGAGCGACAGGACTGATGACAAAATAGATTGATGCGATGGAGCAATTATTTCATTTTCATAAAACATTTTCTGTCCATTAATAGAGACATTTTGTCAATTTAAGTCGTTGTCAAGCAATCTTTGATCCCGGACTGTTAGAAATGGAGTAACGAGTTAGACTATGATGTATGCTTCTCTTTACTTGCTTTTATTGGAATTTCCTTAAAATTATTGCAATATCATAAAAACCCTATAGAGACAACCGGAAGGCCGCTTCTTGATTTTATTACACAAAATAAAGATAACTCAACTTTTTCCAGAGATGAAGCAAAATCTTTCTTCGTTCTGCGAGTAATTTCATATTGGGCCATTTCCCGTCGAGGATAAAATGTCATTTAATATGGGGAATAAATTCCGTTTCTGATGACTTCGCTTATTCAAGAAAAGGCATATATTGTCGTTTCAATTTTAGATTGTCACAAACTTGTTTTAAGGTCGCATATAAAATTACTTAAACCTATCATTTTCTAAAAGCATTTCTATATACAAAAGAATACAAATATACAGCACCACAAATACATGATAATAAATTAGTAAGATAGCTCTACATTACCGTTCTCATAAGAAAATAGGTGGATTAAGATGGACATAAATCACACCCAAGTCCGTCTGGAATTACACCACATATAACATAAAAGAAAAGAACGTTTGAAAGACTATATTATATAAAAGCATAATGATAAATCCTTCAGGTGCAAAATATCGTTTTTACATATTTTTTGTTTTAATATGTACCTTCTGTGAAGCTTTCATAAAGAAACATATCAACTGATAATTAAAAAAAATATCTAATTAAAATGATTTAGATCGGTGTTGAGATGAGGATGCAGATCGAAACGTGCATTGCTGGATCAACGGTCAGACGCCAGTGGTTCATCTTTGCTTATTTTAGCGTACAGCGATAATTATAAGCCCAGTTTGACCTCGTGTTGCATCAGAGACAAGACAAAAAAGGGAGTAAAGCGCGAAGTTATTCTTTTTAAAATTAAAACTAGACTTTTAATTTAGATTCTTCATTTCCTTTATTTGTAGATAGTAATCACATGCGTATTGCTAAAATTTGATTTGTAAAATAATTCATTTGTCAAACTGGGAATACTCAAGTCCAAAAGGACATTGGCCACTTTGATTGGTTTTGAAATGAATTGGCTTCATGGTGTTTTGAAGAATTTTTTTGTTTTCTGTATACCAACGTCGGCTGTCTCAATACATAAAGAAGACTGCAGTAAAATTTAAATACGTTTTCATTCTTTCTCTGCAGCTAGATATAAATTTGTCAAATTGACATCAGAGGAGACAAATGACACTGCAGTTTGGCGTGGGTGGTTATTAACATTTTGTAAATAAATTAATGAATTAGGATAAGTTAACCTGCATCAAACGTTATAATAATAATAAATTTACAGTGAATCATCTACTTGTATCTCACCTTCAAGCAGGGGCGACCATTTTCATATTCATTAATAATTGTTTTTCCGGGATACAATTTATCTAAATATGAAATATGATTAATAATTTTCAAACAATTTATAGCTAAACAAGATTCATTAAAGATCTCTTTAAATAAAATTTTATAAGATTTAAAAAATTGTTGTACATGTATGTGTAAAAAATGATGTAGGTTTGCTGCTTTTTTAATAGTTGATTAAAAACGTGGAAGTAGTATCAGCAATTTTGGAGTAGTTATCTTGAGTTGACAGTCGTCACTCCATTGAATTATCCATAAAACAAACACTTCCCAATGTTAGCAGGTTTGAGCTAATGTCATCCAACTTAATAATCAAATAAGAAAAGTTCTTTAACAAAACACAATTGTTTGACATTCTTCAGAAATAATAACTAATAATTATGTCACATCCGACAATTAAAAAACATATAAACCCCGAGGATATTTTCACACTAGAATATCATTTATCTAAAAATCAATAATTGTTCATTAAATAATCATTCGTAGTCTTTAAGTCTTGCAAATGTAATTAAGGCTCATCTTTGTCGGTAAAAGACTTCTGAAGTTCTATAATCTAATTATAAAGGGAGTTTAGAAGATAAACCGTTATGTTAGCACTCGCTGACAAAAAAATCTTATCCAACGAAAATTCAGTAAGTTATTATTAAACAAACCATCAGATGTCACTGTCGCAAATGAATTTTAATTAAAAAAGTTATCATGCTACAGCCAAATAAATTCAGGACCATGAAATAAAATAAAGCTTCACTAAGTAGACGATAGAATGCTACGGAATTTGACAAAATTTAATAAATAAATATTTTTATAAAAGGAACAAAAAGTTATCTGCTTGAAATTGTCAGATGTTAACGAAATAGTAATGAAAAGAAAAAAATGCGTTGTCCATTAGCTCATCATTGTCTTGTGCTTCAGGTAACATCATATTTATCATTAAATCGCATCTTCCATTGTTCGTTTTACTTACTTAAATATAGAAATTATTATATAATAACGAAGAAACAAAATAACAATCCAGTACCGTTTGTTTATTTTAGTAATAGTCAAACACTGAAGCGCTGTGCCTGCGCTATAGAAATTCACTCATGTATCACATTTCATCTTGTCTTTATTTTAAAACCAATCAGAACCGTGTTTCTATTTTATTATCATAATCTTCAATGTATCGATAAATATAATTTCTGTTCTGACATGCGCATTAGAAATGCAGTAATCAGAGAAAAATAACTAGAGAAACTTGTCATTTGTATGCCTACTTTTCTTAAAGAATGTCACGGCGAAAACAGACAAAGCCGAGACATATCGAATCGGAATCTGAAATTGCATCCATTCTAGAAAATGGTAAGTTCATTGATAAAAATGGAATACACACGAGAAAAGACGGAATACACAACTTGGAGTGACAGGTGATCGGACTGATTACATTTCATCCAGATTCCTTTGGGAGGTTTAAATTCAACTTGGGTCAATAATTTAATTTCATTTGGAAGCAAGCAAGCGGACGGTAATGTATAACATTTGGTTTTCTTATTTACAAATAATCTTTTATTGTCGTTTGTTTACCTATTTTAAAAAGTCCGCGAAATTTACACCCGACTTAGTATTAGCACGTGGGGATTAGCAGACCACATTTCAGGCGGAGCACTTCGACGGTAAAGTAGTAATTTGTTTTATTTTGTTACCTTGTTAATTTTAATTAATTAAAAGTTAAATCTTGTTATTTTAATTACAAGAACACTTGAGTTCGACTAAACTTTTATGAAAAAAAATCTATAGACATTGATATTAAAGTTGACGGGACAATGTTTGTATATACATTTCTTACTTTCACTTAATATTTGCTATTGAGTAAGCATGCTTGGGTTACCGTTATACATGGGAATGCATAATCTCCTATATAGAATTATACAAATTTATAAAGCAATTGTTGATAAAGTAATATTAATATTTATTGATACAGTACTCCGTTTAATGTAGCATATATAAACAGTTCGTATTACTACAATTATTAAGATTTTCCTTTTATCTGATAAGAAATTTAGTAAATCATGCACATTTTTACTTTTCATCTTTATTTCATATAAAAGCATTACTTATAATTACATAAAATATGAAGTATGAAAGGCAATGTTGCTAGTTTTAATGGAATAGTATAAAAAAAAGTTGTATTGATTTTTGGTAATACAAGCACACCTGAAATATTAAAGACCATTGAAAAAGACTGTAAGATTTATGAAATAATAAAAAGATCTTCCCAAGAACTTCAATCAAATTTTGGAGTCCTTCTTAGGTGGACTTAAGGATGAAGAAATCATGTTGAAAACAGGGTGGAAAGTATTAAAATTTTAAACAAATGGGTCTCATAGATTATAATAAATCATATTCTAGCTCATATCAATATCCGCTTGGTATGTAATATTTCTTAAGAAAACCCGGAAAATGTGGTAGCTTTTATTGAAAGGAAAATTGATAAGACTATTTAATGCCTCTTCTTAAGAAATCGTGGAGTTTTTCACAGTGACGACACATTTGAGGTTGCTACCTGGATAAGGCAAATCACCATTTATTTCATTTACTTATATATTTCATGTAGTAATTGACAATTTTTAGATAAGGGTGTAATTTACCCAAAGGGAAGCATGTCAAACAAGCAAATCCAACAAATTCTTCTGATTATTTTTGTATCTACACAAGTTTGAAAAGGGGGATAGAAATGTGAGAAAAGGCCTGAAGGATCATGTTATCACCTCAATATAATTAGATATAATTAACATTGGTATGGTATTTACATTGCAGTTTATATATGTATCATGTGCAAGAGTGTCAAACTTGGTTGACATTGTTGATTGTTGTAATCAAATTCATACTATGAAATAAAAATACTACAATTTGTTACTGAATTGTTGATAGTACAAGTGGGATATTAACAAGTTTTTTCAAACCAATTTTGTCAGAAATAGATGACAAGCTGAGATAGATATTGAGATGGGCAGCAGATATGAAATGATAGATATGTGAAATTGACATTTTAGACAGAAAGAACCTATACAAACAGCTGTTTAGCTGATGATATTCAGAAAAATTTTGACAGTCTATTTAGCAACATTTGCTAAATTGGCAGTTCAGAGTTTGTTAAGAAAATCATAACAAAAATTTTGGCATCATGACTCAAACAAATAGATATTTTTTGTTTGCTGATAATATCTGCATTCTTAAAATAAAAAAAATATTTGTTTTTTCAAATCAGCTGTTTTTTGTTCCAAGTAATAAATGTAAAATTTGTAAGATATCTTCAGAGATAATAAATAAATTTGTTGAAATGATAAATGGCACTTTTGTTTTTAACTTTGCCAAAGGAAGAGTAAAATTCCAAATTTTTGAGGAAAATATTCCATTTTCAGATTATCATATTGAATGTAGACCATCTGTAAAGATAATAGGTGTGCAGTGATAGTGCATTGGGTCTAGTGGTTCAGTATATTAAGGGTGTTTATTGTGTCTCGACATCCACCTAATTTAGTACTGTTTGGTATAATGTTTGATTTTTGTAAAGATGATACCAAGAAGTTATAAACTTCATCCCTTAAAATAAATATTTGAAGTCATACATGTATATGTTTGAGAGGAAGAATTAAAGTATAAAAGTTTACAAAGGAAGTGTTGTAATCTTAGATTAAAAGCATTACTGGGTTGATATCAAAACTTTAATGGAAAATTGCAATATCACATTTTTGACAAATTGAAACAGACCCCAATTAACAGCTCATAGAGAAAAAATTTTGGGCAAGGCATCCGTTTATGAAAATTTATGTAAACAAATCTTCAAATCACTAGGAACAAGCTGATGAAGAAGTCAACATTAATGTACATAATTTTATCTGCCAAAATATTTCATCTTATGACATTCTGAATAGGTTTATAAGTATCGGGACAACTAATGATAAAAGTAGAAAGTCATACTAGCTTAAGATCTGTTGGTATTACATATATGATAATGGATACAAATGAGACAATTTGTATGTAGTTTGTAATACTATGATGTTTAAAAGAGTTTTTGATAGGGTTAATTTGTAAGTAAATACAAATTGTAATCTCACTAAGATGTGTTTTTGGAAGCAACAGAATCACATTTTGAAAATTTAGCACTTTTTAAAGGGTTGTTTCCAGAGGTCGTTCAGTTAGTTTGTCGAGGTCTTTAGCTGAAAAAAAATCCAATAAAAATTTTCTATTAAAATCCCTTGTTTCCTTAAATTTTTAGTTAAGAGGACAATTGATTGTCTATTTTTAAACCAAAACTTCAAACAGTCATAGGAATTCTTGACTTGGATTTAAGGGTGCACTTGATTTGATTTGTCCTTGACTCCTGATCAGAAGACAAGGCTATTTTTAGATCGACTAGTAATTTTATGATACAGGAAGTAAGCTTGTCCTTAAATGAAGCCATTTAGTCGGCAGCTGCAGTAAAATCCAGACGTAAAATTAATAATTGCTATTTTTCATTGACAGGCTATGGAAAAAGCATAAACTTTTGCAGGTATCCTCAAGTCTAGATACAGATTTCTGGTGGTAGCTGGGTAACTTACGTTTTTATAAGTTTTGATTTATGCTGACAATATTGATATTTGCCAAAATAAAATAACTTTTGCATTTTGGTTAACATTTAACTTTTGTTTGTTCATGAGTTATGTCTTGACGATAAGATATGAATTTAAGTACATTTTCAATAGCATGTACTGAAAAAATTAATCAACTGAATTTGTCTGCATATATTCATTTAAAGTGATTGATTGAGAAATTTTAAAATGTTGAAATTAACACTAATGGTTTTGCCTGTTACTGGTTTCTGTTGATCTTTTAACAATTTTCTCTTATTCATTTTTCTTCTTTGATTTATTAATTTTATTTAAGATTTTTAATTTCTTTTCTTTCAAAGGATATTAAAGTTGTGCACATGACCCAACCAACTCTGCATGGACTTGAAATAATTTCTTTGCTTTGATTGCAAATGAAAAACTTTCTTGTGCACATCCCTTTAATGTACTTTCTCTTGAAAAAAAATTATTATGGTATTGGGACTTCTATATAGGTACTTCTTGCAGTGTTTGGGTGTCTTAGACAATTGTGATTGCTGGGGAGGGGTCTGAGTGGGCAGAGAAGGAATAGAATGCAAGTAGAAGCTGATACTGAACTTTACAGTGATTGGTTCATAGTTCACAATTATTCAAATGAGTACCAATCCTGTGCAAGTTAATGGGAATTGAATAATGTGAATTTTATAGGAAGTTATGACCTTTTGGTCCAAAATTGTTTCATGAATCATTTAACAAAAGGGAAAAAGTCTTTAAAAAATCTGTTTTAAACTGCCTTGAACAAGTGCGATTCACCTGTGTGGCCACATTGACACACCTTTATGACAGAACAAAGTGACCCATGTCCACCCTGGGTAAAATAATTAATGTCTCTTTAAAAGGATTCATATTTCTAGTTTTATTTCTTCACATACAATAAATGACCAGTAAACTTGGTTAAAATGTAGGTGTTATATGTAAAATGACCGTGAATCATCAAAATTCAATGGACAGGATGGCCAAAAAATAATAAGGTTCAACAGTTTCAATTTTGACATCTATTATCAATTTTAAAGTCCCTAATTTGGGGTTCAACAAGGTTCTATACTCTGTTTAATTCTGTTGGATGTGCCATGTCTCTTGGGTTTTACATGAAGTGGGCTGAAATTCGTGATTCTTTGTGTTAATACCTAAACATTGATGAACCAACTTTATCCCTTATGAGGAAATACATTGTAGTTAGCTACGATGTTCAGACATCAAAATTCCTGTCCTTGAAATTCAAAATATTTCTACAAAATGAATTAAATGGGATATAAAATTTTTTAATGTTCACCTGATTTTTGGCCTCAGGGATAAAAAAAGAATTATTACAACAGCATATAGGTGGTCACCTATAGAAAACTGCTTGGACACAATGGTTTATGGCAGAATTAGCACACATCTATGACATCTTAAATTATTTCTCAGTAGGGAACCTGTCCATATTGGTTTTATATAAAAATAGTCATTATGCTGGACATGAGATATTTTGAATATAATAGCCAAAAACATCACCTTTGTGAAGTGTAAGAATGGAAGACTTCCTGCCTAATTGTGAGAAACTTAATTTATGTTTCTGTACAGGGAAAATTGCATAATGTCAAATACAATACCTTTGAAAAGAGGAGAAATTATTGTGGGGAAAATAACTAGGATTATAAATTAATGTTGGCATAGAAATCTGGACATTAAAAACTTGTCACTTTGGACAATGGTCAGATGTGTCATTTAAATAAATTAAAATTCCATTTCAGTGTTATCATTCCTATAAATACATAATTACAGCCAAGTTCACTTTTATTACAAGGGTAATTCTGCAAATCAATTTATTTTGAAGATTTGGGTGATAACTGTCTGTCACAACCTCACAAGGAGATGCTTAATTTTCTCTGTAACATACTATATCAGGATTGTTCCCTATATGTATGGTTTTTTAGTCCTTACAAGAAAGTATTGTATTTTTTTTCTGTTTAAACTAGTGAAACTTAAATGATATGCATCTGGGTTCCAATGAATCATTGATGTTTTTCTAGTCCTTTCTTTGGTTGCAAATTTTTCAACATAGTTCTGTCGCTAAGTAGACATAGAAAGCAGCTTCATATATATTTTGGAAAAGTTCAAATAATTCTAAAGCTTGACATCTCCAACAAAGACCATAATAATTTATATGAGCAACGATTAAATGGTGCACCTTTAGTTGGGAGACAAATACCCACACCAGGAAACTTTTGTATCTCACAATAGAAAGATTAATTTTGCAAAGCTCGAGATATGTATTATAAAACATGAATGATACATATTGGTATATTTTAAGTATTGGCAATTTATTAGGAAAATGTAACTAGGAACGGAGGGGACGACCAGGTGAAAATATTGAAAAGGTTTATCACAAATCGTCATAAATAAATCAAGCGGAAGGATCGATGGCATTTTGAATATTTCTTCCTAAATGCTTTTGTCAACAGTTTCAATTAAATTATATATGTATGATATTGATGCAATTTTATGAGTGGAAATATGCATGAACATGTTTCAACCACCTCATATTTGAATGTTTGGTACGAATAATGCGGTATATCAAAATGTAGCCGCTTAAATTGCTAATCGTTTCTTCAGTGCATGTTCATATATTATTCAACAGATTGAATTAAATATCACACGATTTAAACTTTAATATTCTAAATTACATAATGCAACAAAATTTAATCAAAATTTTTGTTATTAAACCAAGCAAACTGCAGCTTGTAACCCAAATCATCAAGGACTTTCAGTTATTAGATATATTGATTCACTATTATGAAATTTCTCTTTTTTGTAAAAAGGTTAAAGAAAATCCAATAATGAGACTAGGGAATTTTAAATTTTTAGCTAAGAAACTTGTGAAAATAACATAACTTTTCAAAGAAATTCTTTCCTATATTAAAACAAACATTAAAATGCTTGTAATTACTTTTTATTGTTGTTTCTTTCTAACTGTTGGGAAATAAAAGTATGTCCTATGGGTAAATGCTTTGTCAAGTAATTGCCAAAAGTTTACGTTTCTTATTAATCGTGATGTAATAAGCTAATTTTTATTTCAAATTATGTAAGCATAAAGGAATGAATTTATTTTCTAATATCAGACAAGAAAAAAATTTTTATTATTGGAAGATTATCTGACTTTTTTGTTTACCTAAGATATCAGATGATCAGAAAAATGTTTCAATTGTCACATTGTCCCCTGATCACTGACAGACTAACAATTTCATTCAGAAATTGGAGGAAAAAGAACACAGGAATTTTTGTCAACTTTTTGCCAGGTAAATTAATTCAGGTGTTTTTTTGACAGGTAATTTATGTGCTTTTGACAGGTTACATTTTATCAAATTCTGTAATTTTATGTTGTAAAGGGGGATAACTCTAGTCGGTAATCATTTGATTTTTTGTTAAAGTAAGACATTAACCTGACAGTAATTAGTATAGACAGACTTTGAACTGATTTTATAAAAATTGGATACTTTGATTTTTTTTAAAAATACTATTTTAAATATTTTAATATTTGTCATTAAATTCAGATTATATTGGGATGTTGATACAAAAAGTGATTTGATCAGTAATAAGTAAATAAAAACACAAGTATATTTATGATGTTTATTACATTAAAGCGATTCCATATGGTTCAATTGTTGAGCTTTTTACATAAATAGGCTTTATGGAGAAATTAAAATTTCATATTGTAACATATAAACTTCAAAGGCAAGAAGTTAATATAAAACCTCAGAGCCTTGCTTGATATTCGCTAATCTAAACATTATAAAGTGATAAGTGCTAATATTTCTAAATATTCACAATTCTCTTACATATGTGCCATATTTCACAGAAATGCAATTTTTCTTTGATAATGTTTCTGGTTCATTGAAGGAACAGAGAAACAGAAAAGCCCATAGCAATGTATATAAGTTTGATCAGGATATGTTCAAGGTTTATGTTTATAAAACTACAATCTGTTTTGAAAAAATTGAAGGTAATAAAAAAATTTTCATATTTGAGTGGGATTTTCCACAAATTTATGACAACTTTCATGACTTTGATTGATGTTTTATGAGTTTTTCAAGTGGAAATTGTTCAAATTCAAATTTTCAAAGTATCAGTTTTTACAGAGTTAAATTTTCTGTGGTAAATTTTGTGAACAACCAAGGAGCTGCTGTCACTTGACATTTTACACTAAATAATACAAATTTCAGACAAATTAAAAAAAACAACAAAAAAACGTAAGTTTATGGACTGCTTAAGAATCCTTATTCAGCTAATTATTAGATTTAAGTACCCACTGCCTGCTGTAAAAAATCTCAGACACTTAGTAGAAACAGGTTGCATGCATGCTGGGGAATCTTCCCACATCATAATAGTCATATATTTCATTGTTACAAGGCTATTAAAGTAATTTCTGAATGCCTTGGTTCCATATTAATTTACCAAAATTATATTTCAAAGACTTACATAGCAAAATAAAAGATTCCTGGAGTAACTGATGCTCATATCATAATATGAAGGCATTTCAGAAAATTTTACCCCACAAGCAGCACAAAAGTACAGGAAAGTCTTGAATTAAATATATTTTTAGGAAATCACACTTGTTTGTTTGTTTGACAGCATTGCAGTGTTTTCTGTTTTTGGTGGCAGTTTTTGTTTCTGGTGTATTATTTTTACATCTGTATCACTGCAGTAACCAGTGAAAAACAATCCATCTTTACAAAATGGAAGGACTGGCTGTTTTGAAATAAAGGCAGTCAGAAATAGGAACCACTAAAAAGCATTTTGTTCATCAGTCCAGTGCTTGAAAACGGCAACCAAATTATTTTACATGGCGTAAGTTACATTCCCTTTTGTTTCCTGCACCATTGTCATTGCCCTTATTGTGCGCTGCAGTGTCTCTACACAGTTTTCCTATGTGAATCCCTTCTAGGCTAGGAGTGTACTTAAAAAGAATCCTATCTTGGTTATATAACTTCATTGTGTTTTGATTCTCATTATTAAATGCCTGCACAAAAGTATGGCAGATGTGTGTAATAATTTTATAGTTTCTCATTAATCTGATCCAACTGCAGCATTCAAATGGATCTCAGTCACACCAACTCTGACATACGAGATCTTCCTTGCCCAGTGTGTGGTCTCTGCCTGCTGTCATAACACAATTAAATATAAGTATTTTAATTATTAACTTGAATTTTAAATGTGATTAACTCCTAGATGTTAATCTGATCTTGATAAATTTATGATTATGAGTCAAATCAACCCCTGAGAGATTGAAAAAATAAATGATTAATTTACTGATGAATTTAACTTTGTGACCTGTAATTTGTGTAAAATATCAATTACTGAGAATTATTTGCTTTGTAAATGTTTGCATGTAAAGGCATTGTGCTGTTGATGGAATTTTTCATATTGAATTATTGATTGACAGAAATCTACATTTTTTATTATTTGAGTATATTATTTTCGATATCTAATTTAGTTACTTTTGTTACTCAGTTATACATAATGAACAAAGAATATTTTTGTTAATTATTTAGTCCCTTTTCTGTTGATTTAGTATGGCATTTGGTATTAAGTATTTATGAATTACTTCCCCTTTTACCATATTTCACTTTAAGTGGGAGATAACTCTTGTATGAGTTATTCTCCCATGTGACAGTTTATCAGGTAATTTGTCTTGACTGGGCACTGCTCACAGCTAGAGAACATAAAATCTCAGCAGGAAATGCTAGATTTCTCTGGAAATTATCACATTTTTGTAATGATTATCAGTGATACCACCAGACTAAACTTATCATCATAATGGTTGAAAATTTGTCATAAATTTATGTTATAGGTGTGTGGTTAGTCTGAACGTGCACATGGTTAATATCATATCATAATGCTTTTGACAATCATTCTCTCAGTTTTCATCTTGCATGCAATAATATCTTCTTGATTCATTTAATATTGTTATTATCTGCAATTTATCTTACAACAGATTATAAATAAGTGCAAGTTTTTACATGAATTGCACATTTTTGTAAGATATAAGTTGCAATTTACTGCAACTAATAGCAGTTCAGAGGTTTTATTTTTCTTCTTTTTAAATATCTCTTTGGAATTGTTCTTTTAATGAATTGGAAGGCTAATTTCCTTAATAATGTTATCAATATTTACCAAAGACATGTTTGAATAAAGGGGCAATAACTCTGTTTTCATACTTGTATATTTTACAGAAATTGTCAACAAACATACAGTAGTAAGAAACTATCAGAATTGCTAGGTGTTTGTCAATATCAGGTGAATGGTTTAACAAGTGATCAAAGAATCACAGTGATAAACCATATTGATACCAATGATTATTTGGAGTCTATTTATCAACAATCAATACTAGAGGAATAACTGACCCTCAACTGAAGGGTCATACAAACGCTTTGGTGCTTTGTGTTGAATGATCAGGGTTTATTGACAAGGGTTTGACCCTGTCGACCCCTAGGGGTAACCCAGTGTTTACCCCCACTTTGGAAACAGGTAGAATTGAAATAGTTATCAGTGGAAATAGAATTGTGAACTGGGATAATATATTTCAGTTTTTTTGGGTATAGATATTGAATAATATAGATGTTATATGAATGTTTAAAAAAGACAAAAATGTTTCAGACCACACTGAAGTTTTTGTGATATTTGAACTCTGAAAATTAATAAAACACGCTTTTATTTTTGAAATTGTTGTTCAACTCTTTGTCGCCACTGTATGATATTTTATTTATAAAATGCAAAAAATGCTTGTAGATATAAAATAAATAATATGTAATCAATGCGAAAAATCGAGAAAACTGAAAGAAAATATCTATATAAAACAAAACCGCTATGAATTTTGATGCGAACTCTGCATTAAATTCCATTATCTTGAAGTATTGAATTTTGCCACTAAAATTGTAATTTTCTATTAAACTGTCAAAAAGATTTCAGTTTTATAATCTTAAGTCATATCTGTATCTTCAGAGATGCTATCATCTTGTGCAGTAAGAGATATTTAATCATTAATAGAAAGACCACATTGACTGTTGTTGTGACAAGTTAGCTGGTTGTTAGACATATCATTTGACCTTAGGACTTGCAGTTGGCAAATGTCAAAATTAACAAAATAATTATTGAAATAACAACAAAAACCATGTAGATTTATAGATGACCCTGAGATTTCATAGTATACAAATGGAATGACATTATCAAAATATGATTACAACTCTTGCATGTAATGTTGCATTTCTATTCCTACTTTTTTTGATTGATTGATTGATTGAATGGGGTTTAACGCCACTTTCAGCAGTATTTCAGCTATATCGTGGCGGTCAGTTTTA
>JAOXYH010000027.1:1228472-1239936 GCA_028566455.1 Botula fusca | reverse complement strand
GTTGATATGAACGAACATGTGGGGCCAATCATACAAATTTTGTTTAAATATATATTTTCCTTTGATTTTTATAGAAAAGGTTGTCTTTAAAAAAAAGATGGGAAACATCTGCAGAATCAAAAATTAAATATGATATCTGGAATGATTTAAGATTATATTATAAGTCAAGATGTGTGATTTATAATTCCTCTCTCAAGCGTCTGAAATGCCTACTTCAAAAACACACTAATGCTGGCTTTTGGTTGTACCCATTTCCATTGTGGTTTGTTCAAGAATATTATATTAAGAAACCATTAATGGCAGTTCATGTTTGATTTTGACAGATTTCACTGTTCACATTTCTGAGTTACATCCCTTTTTCAGGTTTGCTGGCTTTTGGCTGTACCCAGTTTGATTTTGATAGATTCACTTTTCACATTACTGAGTTATGCCCCTGAATCTCAAGATAAGTAGGGAGCAGGGCCATCCAATCCTATCGACAGGTTCTTCTTTTGTTTTTTAATAATTTCACTAACCTATCAAGATTAAAGTTTAGAATGCTTTGAACCTACTCCAAGATTATCTTCAGAATTTGTTATTGCCTGTGATGATTGAACATTATCAGATGGTAAGACATGAAAAAATGGAAGATGTATATCTGAAATATGATTGCAATGAAAAAAAAAGAAATAAACTGGTCTTTTAAGGTTTGCTACTGCCTGCTTTTATTGGTACATCTTTCAGTGTGGCTTATCCCACATATTCAAAAATTTAGTCATTCTGTTCATAATAGTTATATCACAGAATGTTCTCCAATCCCAGGTTTATAAAATAACAAAAACATTCACAACATGCATGAAAGATTATCCCTGTCTTTACAGTGGTAGAACGTTCCCAGTATGTGAGTGAAGACCCATTCTTCAGACACAAATGTCGACTGTGTCACAAAGTGTTTGGCAGTGACAGTGCCCTACAGATACACATACGTTCTCATACTGGTAAGTCTGATCAGCTTTGGTCATCCTGATAGACCCAAACTGGACATGTTCTCTGCGAAATCAATGAATATTGCATTTTATGATTCTCATGTTCGCTTCACATCGATCCTGAATTTTTATTGCTTTTCAAAAATAAGGTTTCCAGTTTTGTCATGGAATGTCCAGTTTGGTGTTGCAATGTAGTCCTCACTATACTTAAGCCCTGTAGGCACTCAAAGTTTCATTCAAGAAAACTTTGACAAAGTATTTGAACAATTTGTCAGAGCTTGTCAAACTTTATTGGTATACCTAGAACTCCACATCCCATTTTTCATCAGACTTTGGTGGACTTCAATGGAAATGAACAAGTCAAAGTAGAGATTAGGGTTGATGTTGTATATCAAATGAAAGCAATGAAAGCTTTAACAATTAGCAAAGATGAGCAAGAGAAAATAATTAATGAAGAGTGAAAAGAACTTCTTTGTCTTCTCATTCATGCCTAATGTCTTGTAACCCTTCAGCTTTTTCACATTCTTCTTACAAAAGTGATGCATGAAAAAGCAATGTATTCAGTCTCTGTGATGTTAGCAGGAGACTTTCCTGTTTACATCAAATCTGGGCCAGTTTCTTGGACAGACTATCAGGAAATTTCGTAGTGCCAACAGACAAAGTTTTCATTGTCAGATTTTTCTTTGACAAAGTTGTTGATGGGAAACTAACAGTGTCAGTATGTCTTAAAGTAGGTAGACTTCACTGTACAAATTTTGGCCAAGTATTAAAATCATGGTATCATGGTAAAAAGAAATTTTTATCTCGTTTAATACTACAGCTACATGAACAGAAGGCTAGTGACCTTTAAGACCAATGTTTATAATGATTCTGTCAATATTGCAGCCTCACCAGGCTAAAGCAGCCAAATAATTAATGACAACATGAAAAAGTTATTAAACTATTACATACAACAGTCATCTCCTTACAAATGGCCTCCCAGTCCTCTGGGCTTTTGGACATAAGTTTTGGCAATATTTCATACAGAAATTGCTTTTTGATATTAATTTATTAACGAGTTTTGCCAATAGGCCCAAGATGAAATATTCTATTTTTCTGCAACTTTGCACTGTGACTGATGTTAGTCATAAAATGATGAAAGCATGTGAAGGAAATAGGCATTATAAAGGCATGAATTATTTGTTGTTCATGTAATATTCATCTCTTGTGCAGATATGATGAAATATGTCAACGAATATGAAAGGGCACTCTCTTCATAAGTTCATAAATTGTCCCTAAGGACCATTTTCTGTACTTTCATACTTGGAAGTTAAGAATAAACACTTGGTAAATGAACAAAGAATGCAAGTCTAGTGAATGTCAAGTTTTTTGCAAGAATCTCTAACCACCTTACTGAAATTCAGTGTCAACTTGAAAGTCGCACTTCAAGCTTTATATTCAATACAAAGTTTCTGATGTTCACTTTGATAAAGAGAAAAAACAGTTGTCTTCTTGTGTCTTTGTTAAACATGGGTTCAATTGAATTAGTCCTTTGTCTGGAGGGAAAATTCCAAAGAAGCATTATACTCTATTTCTTAATGATTATAAGCGATTTAAGTGTAATTAACACAATTTGTTGAGCATACTGATGATAACGGCACCTTATTTGGAATGCGAGACAATGTTAGAAGTCAGAATAGGGCATTAATCAACATGATATAAAAAAGATGCTGCTAATTCTATTATAGAGGATTTATTGTAAAATAGAATTTTTACTTGGATTAATTGCAGTAGGGAACTTGTGTTGTTAGCTCACAAGTAATAATTTTTCGTTGTTTTGTAAAAAATGGCAGTTCATTACAACTATAGCTATAACAAAATTGTTAGAAAATTAGATTAGTTCCAGCAACCATGCCCTAATCAGCAGAAAAATGAATTATGGTCTGAAAATTTTGTCATCTGTTATGAAAAAAGGTCGCAATTTTCACCGCAGTTTTTATGTAAAGTGAAAATTTTATTGACATTAGCAATGAAAAATAGTCGTAATTTTCTAAGAATTTTAGATTAGAATAAGATAATACTCACTGTGGCTATTTTTGGAAAGACGTTTCTAGAATTTTAAAGGTCATTTAAAAGCATCACGTCTAAAAACCTTTATCATTTATTTTTCACCAATATTTTGTTAATTCAAACTTCAGAAGCATATTAGGTCGTATATTACATAGTTAATTACATAAAAAATGATGTAAGAGCGTCATGAGTGTTGGTAACAGAAACACGCCATGGATTGTTATAGCCTCTGGGGGATGTGCAGTCTGGGCTACGATTAGACAGGTACAAGGCTGGTTATTATGACAATTTAGCATGTTCAAACAAAATATTTTCGTCAAATTGTTTTGTCGTTTTGGAAATGTCATTAATTTTTACAAATCTCTAATTGTTAAAATTGAACAACCGGAAAATAATTCGATGGACACGAAACGCAACTTGCATATCTTAAATTCACAGGATATGATGATTTTTTTTAGAACAGAGGAATTTGTTCATCTTCAGCAGTATTTTGTCAGAAATTTGTCATGTGTATTTTTTGTTGGATCTTGTCTGTAAGGGTCAGCTGTCGTGCTTAATTTTATGTTACGACCATTTAATGACTAACATAATCATCTAACAGACGTCCTTGTCTTGAAGAAGTAGAAAGCTAATATGATATGAACGCACCGTAAGCGACGTACAAATTCTTACCATCAATACCGTAAATAACCTTCCAGTTGCTAATCATATAACAGACAGCCCAGACTGAAGGTGACAACCAGTTGCCCAGCTGTACTACCCATTCAGTCAGTGTTTACTTATTTAAGTCAGTTAACATTCTCATTCGAAAAAAAATGTTGCAGAAGCAAAAGAAGTTCCTTCAAACATTTATTTGCAATTCGGTTTGGATTCACGCAAATCAGCAAAAGTACAACACATTTATCCTTCACCTTTGTGGTGCGAGTTTGCGATGCACTCGACTTGCAACCCCATGTTTTATCCAAGTCGAACGCTTTATTTCGAGCACTTCAACTTCTTTGCCAATTCAATTACTCCAACAATTAACCGCCGCAACATACCTTACTGTTCAACCACCGTTAAAGCATGTTGGACTTGAATACAAGTGTTTGCTTCCTGTTTTTTTTTGAAGCAAACACTTTTCCAGTAAAATAATTTTACTGAAATTAATTTTCAAAATTTGCGCACGTTAAAATTAACAAGTCTTCTGTCTTGGAGTTACTTTTGAAAATCTAGAAAAAAATATGAAAAATAAAGTTATATGGCTTCTGGCTGTACCAGGTTTTTTGTTTGGTTTTATAAATCGGAAGAAAGGAATAACTGGTCATTAGGACAACTACAGTAATTACTAAAAGACAGAAGATTAACAATTTATTGTTATTCTCAATAATCAGAAAGGTGACCCAGATGAAAATGCTATGATTATCTAATTCTCCACGGACAGTTTAGGATGTTGTGGTCATGGCTCAATTGAGAAGAAAGGCCAACTTCTAAGATGGCAGGTGGTCCTATGACAAGTTTGAAAGATGGCTAGAAATTAAATGCTAATAAAAGTGATAAAATATTTTAATGTCTAAAGATGAGGGATTTTAATCCTATACATACTTACGTTTAAATACACAGCACGGGTTCTTGGGGTTCCAGAGGGAAAACGGTTGAAGCTTGACCTTGGTGGTCTGTCGACTAACCTGGTACATACTTATAGGATTGGTAAAACGGGCAAACATGAAAATTCAATCTGCTACACTTCCCAAAAACAGTGATGCAAGAGTCTTAAGACTTGTTTGCACTAATTTTCTTTGCAGTTATTTCCCCACTGTAAGATACTGTGACTATAGTATTAACAATTCACCTAGCGGCCTCATATATCAACTACTATCCTTTCGATGCCACCATATTTACAATAGAGATTAAAAAAGATGATATTTCATAACAGATAAGTTTTGTTTGAAAAGTGTCATCTCGAAAAGCTTCGGATCAGATTTGCAGATGGCCAAAAGCTGAAGATTTGCAAAGGCAATAACACTTGAAAAATTTACATAATAATTATATTTTAAAAATCTACTGAAAATCGGAGAATTAATAATAATACGGTGTTTTGAAACGTCTTATTGAAGTTGAGTAACATATATCACTCTTATAATAAGGAAAAGTTGTTATAACATAATCCGTAACTAATGGGTACGGATTTTCTTTAGAAATCATTTCATTTAAAAGAAAATTTATAAGGTATTATTATCACATTCATTTTAATATTTGAAAAGTAGAAGTAGAGTCACATTAACATGGAGTCTTGACACCTTGGAGAGTAGTCTGCAGATGTGGGATTCGTGCATGTCTACGCACTGTTACAAGTGTCAACTGTAATACCTTGTCTTTCCCTCCCAAATTTTCTCAAGCCCTTGGGTCATATATAGTTAAGAGTACATACGACATTTTGTTGTGTTTTACAAAATCCATGCTTGTATTTGCTGTAATTTTGGACGATTTTAATTGGTGTTCGTTATTTAGAAAGATATCATGAAAGAATGGAACTGTTTATCCGAATCTCAATGACTAGAATAGCCAGTCGGTTTCATTTAGTCAGTCTTTCACAAAATATTTTTAATAAAAGTTTTTCATTTTTATTTAATCATCCTCGGGCATCAAAAGTAAACCCAGAAATCTCTTCGTATGTGTGTGGTCAACGTAATAAATTAACCTATTGGGCCAGTAAAATTACATAAGCACTGGGTATTTGAAAAAGATTATTTTTTATGACCAACAATAAAATTTTAGCCAAAGGATCTTAAATGAATATTTGATTATAATTCATTGTAAAGTTCACGAGATTCATCTGTTATTTACATTTTCATATCCATTTTCATGTTTTGTGAAGCTAGTTATGGCTTGTGTCCACAAAGACTCGTCATGGACAAACACACCTCTCTTACCACATCAAAAGAATGGTCAGTCCTCTTCACAAATTAAATTCGATAGTTCTTTCAAAATTTATTTTTCAGTAATTATGACATATTTGATCTCGTAAGGCTATGAAAATAGAAATAAAAATTTGATCGTCTTTTGACGGACTCTAAACATTAATTAATACTTATAGAAATAGTTTTCTGTGATCTTGAGCATAGAAACGAGTTGCCCAACTGTGAAATTAATCATGTCTGTAGTAACATAAAGAAAATTGATAACTTTAACATGTGATTATCAATTGCTCTTTATCCATTCATAAATAATAGAAGGTCAGAATGACCAGGAGACAAAATTATATAACTGTTTTCATATTGGGTCATAACGAAGAATATTTCCGCAGTGTCATTGAGTACACTAGCTTTTAACTTTCAATGGACCAATTTACATTAAAATTTTTATTTCGATAAAATGAATTTAATGGCCATTCGTCTCCCATCTAGATAAACATTAAAATCAAATGCACTTATTGTCTGAATCTTAGAATTACACGATTTTCAAATACTGAAGATGATAACATAAAATAGTGTAAAGGCTACTGATTGAGGAAGAAATGTCAACTTTTCATTGTTATATTGTCAGATGCATTCATACTGCAAAGTCGAGAATCATAATAACAGCCTAAGTACGGTAAGCACAACTTAGGTGTACAGATAGGTTTACCGTTTGAGAGTATCCATTTTGTTCGTTTCTAAGACGTTCTTGTACGTGTTACTCGATAAAGTATCTTTTACAAGTTATTTATAATCTCTATTTTCTAACTGTATTCTTCCTATTTTCCAGGTGAACGTCCCTTCAAATGCAACATCTGTGGAAACAGATTCACCACCAGAGGTAACTTGAAAGTCCATTTCGAACGACATAAAGCCAGATATCCTCACGTCAAGATGAATCCTCATCCGGTTCCTGAACATCTGGACAAAGTCCCAGCGCCTCTGATGAGTACGTCATTTCCGTCATCTATTCCGAAACCGGAACCAAGAACTCCGGAGAAGTTCTTCCCGTTTTCTTCCCATGCATCATCAGCCACCTCAGTGTTCGCGAACAGTATAGTATCAAAACTTAACAATCTACCAGAGGAAAAACTGTCGTCTAGTCTGACATCGAACTCATCATCAGATACATCAAAATCATCAAAACACTGCGAGTCTAGCCCGGAAAAACAAACGTCGAGGACTGACCCACTGATGCCACCACTGGTATCGTCTAATATACCGGCAATTAGTAAGCCATCACCGACACATCGTATGCCACTGCCAATTCCATCTCTGCCTCATGTTTCAACAGCTAGTCCTTATCCAGTTATGTCATCATTACCATCTGCACCCCCATCTTTGATTCCGTCATCTCCATTTGGACCACGTGATTCAATTCTCCCCACAAAGATGATTGAGCATGAAGAAAATTTAGAACAGTATATGGAAATAGACAGATCGGAGACATCAAAATTGCAACAACTGGTTGACAATCTGGAAAACAAGGTATCTGATCCAAACCAGTGTGTCATATGCCATCGAGTTCTTAGCTGTAAAAGTGCTTTGCAAATGCACTACCGTATTCACACCGGGGAACGTCCGTTCAAGTGCAAAATTTGCAGCCGGTCATTCACCACAAAGGGTAATCTCAAAACCCATATGGGAGTTCATCGAATGAAACCTCCGATTCGTATGATGCATCAGTGTCCAATCTGCCATAAGAGCTTCACGAACTTGTTAGTTCTTCAGCAACATATCCGCAGTCACGCTGGAATACCTGCAATGCCACCTTTACCGGACATGAACCATTTCCACATGTATCAAAGCATGAACCAACATATGGCCGATATGGCTTCGAGGGCATATGACCTATCAATGAAAAGGGATCCAGAAAAAGAACTCGACTTGAGCAAATCTTCTCTGTTTAGTAGAGAACTTAACGACAATGAGCGTGAATTAGTTGAAGATGACAGGAACGAAAGAGATGATGAAGATGGTGGTCATGACGAAGGCGATGATGAAAACATGAACATTGATGAAGATGATGTCAAAGAACATAAAGGTAAACCTTACGATATGGATCAGCCATCCGGGGATTCTGGAACAGCAAGTGATGGACAACATAGTGGACCTGATGAACCAAGAGAAGATGTTCATAACGATACTGAACGACCCGCCTCGGTAACTTCATCAGTATCACATGATTCCGGGCGTTCATTAAGTCCAACGTCAGATGCCCAGTCGCCACCTTTTCCGCCTGGTTCAGCAGCCTCTATGTTTTCTAGCTTTGCCAATTTACATTCGACGCCAATATTTTCAACGTCCTTAGCAGCTTTGGAGAACAGTGTAAGAAATATTAATACTTCTCTCAACGACTCGTCAATAAGTCGATTAAATCAGGCATATCTTATGAACAATGGAATTCCTTTACATAACAGAGATAGGAACTCTCCACCGGTTACTCCGAACGGTCGCAATACCAGTTTATCTGACTCGAGTAGCATCAGCGGCGACGGCAGTAAACCCGGAACACCAGCGTTGTCCGTCAGCAGTGACGTATCAAACAGCAGTGGATTGTTACTTGGTGGTATTGACATGAGAGGTGAATCTGGGAAACGAAACACAACTTGTAACATTTGTTTCAAGACATTTGCATGTCGAAGTGCTCTAGAAATTCATTACCGTAGTCATACCAAGGAACGGCCGTACAGGTGCAAAGTTTGTGACCGTTCTTTCACAACTCGAGGTAATATGAAGCAGCACATGTTAACGCACAAAATCCGAGACTTGCCAAAATCATTTGACAGTAATAACTCTAATAATAGTGACATGGGCAATAATAATTCTAACGATTCTTGTGACATGGAAAACCAGTCATCGGAAGGCGGAGCTACTGATCAAATTGACAACAGTAAGATGAAGGAAAACGAAAATAATAATAAAAGCAATAACGACCACCCAGTGAAATCTTCGAACGATTTTGAAAAAGAAACAGACAAATCTTCACAGTTTGTGCGAAATCAAACTCCACTTAAACACCAGTGTAGAGTATGCCAGAAAGGGTTTTCTAGTGCAAGTGCACTACAGATACACATACGTACACATACAGGCGATAAACCATTCAAGTGCAATGTATGTGGGAAAGCCTTTACTACAAAAGGAAACCTAAAGGTCCATATGGGAACACATATGTGGAACAATAGCCCATCACGTCGTGGTCGCCGCATGTCGATCGAACCCCCATTCATGATGTCGCACAAAGAAAATCCTTACATGCCGGGATTTCCTCCAAGAGCTCCAGATTTCTTCCCGTTCCAGTTTCCTCCGTTCATGAACGGTGTTCCACCGAAAATGAATGAAATATCTGTAATTCAAAGCATGGCCAGTGGAATTAATCATCTTCCAATGTCACTTCCGGCTGACTTGACGTCGCCACGTCAATCCTCTAAACATGATAGCAAACCGGAATCGTGGCGAAAGGACGAGGAGTTGAAAAAGGAACCGAACGGAGAGTTGGATCTCAGCATGAAATCTGCTAATAGAAATTTCTCACCAACTCGTGACACTCCAAATTCATGGTCATCTTGGAAAACGTCTTGCCATCTATGTGGACAAAATTTCTTATCGCCGACAGCACTAGATCATCACATGCAAACGTTCCACATGAAGGTTGATGCACACAGTGTAACGGCAGTAAAATAATTATTACACAACACCTTTAGCACGTGTAATTCTTATGTCAATGATAGTGTTTGTTTAGTCATTGAAATTCAGATTCAGCACAAATATGGAACATTGAATATACATTATTTATAAACAGATAAACGATTTTTAGATACATTCTCCACACATTCAACTAGATACTGGTTGTGACTGTATTGTTTATTGTGACTAAAAACCATGATTTAAGTGATCAAAAATTATTGTGTTATGACATTAAGTTGTGGTAGTATTGTATATATGATGAGGATGCTGTAGATATAATCTAGTCTTTGAAATCTAACCACTGCACTGTGTCGAAATTGTTTGCTCGCTTTTTTTCTTTGTAATTGAAACTTATCTTTTCTTTATAATGCAACAGGACCTTATGATCTCTCCCCAAAAACCCAATGGTGCATTTATATATTCTGAACAATGTGTTCTATTATCCATGTTACACTTAACATGTGTATTCCAAGCATGAGGTGTTCTTGCCAGAAATTGCATAGTAGCCAAAGAGTTCTGTTAAAGTGTATATAGCATTTTAAGTTTGCAATAATTTTTCATGTGTTTTGCAATTGTAAATGTTTACTGATGTTTTGTTTTGTATATCTGTTTATGTTTGACTATGAAATGTTATTAAGTATTTTACAATTATTTTTCACTATATATATTCTAAAGGTGCTTTATCTCATTTGAATTCCCCTTCATATTTTGCTTGGTAATATTTATTTTTATTTCTGCACACAAGATCAGAATTGATCAAATCAAAGTTCCTTAAAAAGAAGGAAGAACGCTTTGACCAAAACTAAAGCCAGAAATACTGGTATGCTATTTATGATTTGCTAGTTTGAATGAAATCCCATTTTCTGATCTTTAAAAGATATGAAAGGATTTAATAAATATACATGTGCACATTGAAATCCATTGTTTTCCAGATCATATTTATACACATATCCAAATGTAAATACTTGGAACACCCTGTCCAATCACTCCTGTGTTTCAGAACTAAAGCCAAAAATATAAAGTAACAATTTATGAGGTGATAATTATCTTATTCATTAGTCAGATTTTTATTGGCTGTACTAACACTACAAACAGTTTAAGCGTGACTTGGATAGGGTGTCCTTGTTTGCATTTACATTCACAGAAGTTTACATCTGTGGTGGCTATTTTAAGTTAATGAAATTGCATTTTGTGGTGAAGATTACACTTCCGTAGTCATTTTGAATGTTTTGTTATTGTCCATTCTTTTTATGAACATGAAATCGTAGTCATTTGTTCATATAATGTCTGAGAGGGCAAATAAATATGGCCAAAACATATTTGTGTTTTATATATAATTTCAGAACCAAACACAAGTCGAATGAAACAATGCGCGGTTGAAAGGGCATGTAGCAAACGTAAATCTTGAAACACAGTAGCCCAAACAATGGAGTTGCAACAGCATAACAAGGGAAAGCAAATTAAAGCTGATATGTCAAAATATTCTTGCACATGAACAAAATCAATGAATACAGAAAAACTCCAAGCAGAAACAATTCAAAAAGAGGTTAGATATCGGCAACAGAATAGCCTACCGAAACAACAAGTTACCGGGAATATCCTACAATCAATCCGCATTAGGTATTTAGTTTGCTTTCAACTCTTGATTGACTGGCACTTCTTACTGTAGATAAACCTCGCCCACTTGAATTATCGAACACATGACAGTAAGGGTGAAGTAGGCGTTTTTTTTATCTACGATAAGCCATCGGGGGGGAAGGCGACGGTCAGCTTACTGTTATTGCTCGATGATTAAAGTGGGCGTGATTTATCTACAATAAGAACGTG
>JAOXYH010000027.1:1182554-1198528 GCA_028566455.1 Botula fusca | reverse complement strand
GTTAATTAAACGGGTGTTTTACTCGTATCTGCGTACCATTTGTACTCGCCGGGTGCGTTCGCTTGTACACCCTGAACTTCTTATGACAGTAAAGGGCGTATGTAGTAGTGAACTTGGCACTTCAACGCTGAAATTGCCAAAACATTTTAGGACAATTCATATAAGCTTCTATCGAAAAAGAACTTGGAAATGGAAGTTAAAAAACTACAAAATCATGTGGCAGTATTTTCATGTAGATTTTGTCTGATGCAATCATGTACTTTCGATAGCCTACAGAAGAACCACCGTTTTCCTCACATTTTCTCTGATAACTGTCTGAATATTACATGGTTCTGACGATTTATATGAAATCATTTCATGTTGTGATTATGGCATGGGAGAGTATGAAATTTCTGGAAAATCAATACAATACTGTGCATTTAGGAGATTTTATGAGTTTTTACAGAAATATATTGTCAACGCAACATCTCTTTATGCATAAATTGTTTTGACCAAATCTCGATGCGTTTCCTGAGAACTTTATCCTAGCGTGCTAATCGTTCATAAACGTCTTTATATTGACCTTATTGCCGAGATCATTCGCTCCCGAGCAATAAACACATCATCAAATGATATAAAAACGAACGAGAATGTCAGAAACGAAACAGCATCACAAAAATTAAATTCTTTATATAATTAAGTTTTCAAGCTAACATTTATAATGCTTTCAATGTATCAATGAAACTGTCAGTATCAAAGAAGAAAGGTTAACCAGCAATACATCCATAAAAAGTTGATTCAAGACAATACCATATACTGTAAAGACAACGGCTTCCTGTACTAAATTATTATGTTTGTGTTGATCTAGTCAACTTCGTGTCTTTTATTTGCAATTATGGCATAGCTGTTCATGAAATTTGCAAACAGCCCATTTGAAACCTGCTAAATTTTTACGATCTCTCTAAAACGACAATAAAATTGAAATTTTGAACCGCTTAAATGTACTTCTTTCCGGGAATGCGTTACTATTCAAAAGAAATGGTTGTCATTACGACATATGCACCGAAGAAAAGATCTCAATCACAGATAGAAAACGCCATTTTGAAATTAAACCACCATATTTGAATTGTAAGCGATGCCCTTTTTTCAATCAGAAATCATTTCATGTTCGTTTTTCGACATTAACCTTTTTCTCATCGATCCAACATATTATTAATACATACTCCTTCCACTTTTTGTATTCTCCTTTCATGTGGATCGCCCTACACGGTCACTTTATAAGCTGAATTTTTAATGCGCTAAAACCAGATGGCGTGTTATCTGTTTATGTTCTATTGATAGTGTGTTTTTATTTTACTCTTTGACCATCCTGTTATTCATCTAAGACATGGTTTTCTGAAATAAATAAAGATCTGATTAAGATTTCGTAATCAATATTAATGTTTTAGGCTAATAAAATCTGATCTGCGTGAACTCGATCGCTCTGTCAGATTTTGTTTTTAAACTTCCATTTTTTGAGTTACCGTCATGTTTTTTTATTTCGGTTTAACGGAATACATTACAATTTAAATATTTTTAACATTATAATTTGGATTTAACACCAGTTTACAAAATTCAGTTTTAATACAACAGTGACATCTGGTGCAAAATCAGCAAAAGTCACCAGGGTTTTGAAATATCAGTCAACTTTCTTAAAATATATTATTAAAGCAGAGGGAAAGAAGATTCCTAAAAGCGTGGAAGTATTTCCATTTTCTTTCGGAATTTAATTGAATCATTTCGAGCAGAAATTATCGTCAGTTTTATATAATATGAGACAAGAGTGCAATATAAAATGTCATCACCAGCTCCTTCTCCATTTGTAAGTTGTCAATAACTACATAATATTTTCCATTGAAATTCTGATCGATATAGTTCTGTATCGTTTTTGACACTGCACAGAAAATAATAACGATAATTTTATGTAAAAGTCAAAAGCGCTGTCATCACAAATGAGTTATGATTAGTGAGACATGTGGAACGTATGATAAAAATCGTCAGAACATACCCTTTATTACATTACTTCAAAAACCTAAATCATAAATAAACTCGATATGTAGCAAAAAGGAACAACAAATGCATTGTACATTTCAGATCATATCATTTCTAGGAACTTGGTAAAAAGACAATTTGATGCTAAATCTACCTATAACTTGCATACCTGGTAGACATTTACTATAACAATGGTTATCAAATCTTAATTTAGCCAAAATACAGTATATATCGAATTTTCGTTGATGTGAGGATTATTGTCTCAACGCTTACCAAATTAAACCAAGCTGAACCATCCAAAATACAGGCAAATAACGCGTGACCTATAGGTTTTAGGAAGTGTAAAGTGACGAGTATAAGGATCAGTATATATTGTGATGTTGCCTTACCAAAAGCTGTGTGTATTTCTGCTCGCCCGATCGTTAAAAAAATATCTGAATTTTGTATGTCAGTGTTATTTACAGAGCCGACGAAAAAAATTGGAAAAGAAAAATGTTGTCCAAAGCCTTACTGAACATCAGATGACCAAATATTGCCAAACAGAACTATCGTTAGCACTATATAAAATAAAGTAATCGATTATAATCCAGAAGAAAATGAATAGAGGTACGAGGCATTTTTGGGTTTGTTTTGTAAATAGACTTTTACTATGAGATAGCCAATAGAAGACATAGTCCGTGCAGCTGCCTTAAGCGAGCGAATAAACCAAAAACAGGTATTCATTTTTGTAAATGACAATCGTAACCATTACCTTACGAAATGTACAGGTACCGCAGCAGTGTTGACGTTCAATCCATAGCTTTGCTGTAGCTTACTGAAATCATATTGAAAATATTCAGTTTTAAATGATCGAATGATAGATCAACAGTGTTGACCTTCAACAAAACGACTATGACCAAAAATTCGTGAATTGTTTGACACCATAATGAAAACTGGGCTCTAATGTGGGAGACGTTACCTACAGGTTCGTTTTCTTGACATTTTCAAAATCGTTTACGGAATAAATGGGTTCTTATATCAGGATGTCTTTTACGTTTGTTAGAAATTTTACATCTTCTTCTCCCGATGTACTCTACCCAAGAAAGGCTGGAATTTCTCCCTCAAAACCTCTAGCATAACGACTAACTGAAGAACCAATAGAAACTCCTGTAAAACAGAATATACTGCATGTCTACAAAAGGTTCTTTTTGTTTGATTTTACGCGCAAGTGCAAAAAGGGCATAGTCTACCTTGAACAACTGGCAAATATCGTCTAGCAGTAAATTATGGCGAGTTGACTTTTGATACTGTATATTGATGATGTTTATTCGAGTTTGTACTGAGCCTCTGTTGAAATGGAGTAATTTTATATTATATATTGACCTCTTGTACCGATATTTGTGTCTGAGGATTAATTAAATAATTATTGTTCTTGTTGTTGATGATATTGTCCATTTATAGCGAGCGCAGCGACGTACTATGCATTGCAATAACGAGTCGCTATGCGAAGGAATGCGATATGAAAACTAAGAAAAGATATTTTATTGTAACTGTTTCACAATTTTAGTAAAAATAAAAAGAACAAGTGCTTGTTAATCCATTTTCCTGCGTTCACATTAAAGATAATCCGGATTAAATTAATCCAACCAATAATGTGGATTAATGTGGATTAAGTTATTCCACAATATTGTGGATTAACTTATCCTAGTGTGAACACACTGTGGATTAACTTAATCCTAGTGTGAACACATTGTGGATTAACTTGACTTTTTTCTGAGTTAATCCGGATTAACTGTCACAGTGTGAACAGGCCCTTAGTCAACTAGGTAATTTCCTACTAATTTCGTCTACTTTGAACAACTGGTACATTTCGTCTAGCAGTAAATTATGGCGAGTTGACTTTTGATACTGTATTGATGATGTTTATTTCAGTTTGTACTGAGCCTCTGTCGAATTGAGTAATTGTATATTATACATTTATAGCACTTCAGTGAATGCAATATGATCTTTTATCAGCAAAGGAAACAGTATTGGCCGAGGTCGATATTGTTTCTTTGCTGATAAAACATCATATTGCACTCACTGAAGTGCTGTACATAATTGTTTTATTACATTTAAATTTTAGTGATAAAACATCATATTGCACTGGAGAAATATGATTGGCTTTATGCCAACAGTGCAATATGATGTTTTGTCACTAAAAAATTAAATGTTTATGCAACATCCAGTAGTGCTGAGTGCAATATCACAAAATATCGTGTCACGTGATTCATGCTCTTAGCCAATGGAATGATTAATAGGCAATTGAAAGTATATCAAAATGTAATAATATATGATATCGTCCATTCATTATTGCGAGCGCAGCGACGCTTAAAGAGAGCATATTACGCTTGAAGCTGCATTGCAATCATGACATCACTATGCGAAGAAATGCGATATGAAAACTTAGTAAAAATATTTTTATTGTAACTGTTTAACAATTTTAGTAACTTAAAAAAGAACAAGTGCTTGTTAATCAATTTTCCTGCGTTCACAGTTAAGATAATCAGAATTAACTTAATCCTAGTGTGAACACACTGTGGATTAACTTGACTTTTTCTGAGTTAATCCGGATTAACTTTCACAGTGTAAACAGACCCTTAGTCAACTAGGTAATTTCCTGCGCAACTTTGGGAAATTTGAAAAGTTCCAAGATTCCACGACTAAAATCGACAGATGCAGGTAATCTGAATTTTGAAAACCGACATATTGTAAAATATCGTTCCGCTCGCCAGAATATGAAGCCTGGGGCTCGTTCGCCCCTGTGCTTTATATTATGGTTCACAGGATGATGTTTTACGATACCCAGTTGTCAAAATCTTTATTGATTATTCTTATGAATTTAAACACTTTCTTGTACTTGGACCCAGATCGACAGCAAGGAATTGTGACTTCACAAAAGTCGGACAGAGTTGCAAATCTCGAGGACAAGTGTCAGACATTATATCATGTGTATTCAGGCCGAGCCTCATAACGGTAACCAACACCGGTCGAAGTGGAACCAGAGTCCGCGAAAAAGCAAAGCTTCTAAAATAACTTAACTTTTTATTACTTGTCACATATTTAAAGGTTGTTATAGTGTTTCGGAAGGATATCTGATATGTAGCAGACACAGTAGCAGTCTTTATGTATTAAATTAAGTAGATGAATTACTATTTCCAATGCATCTTTCTTTTATTTTGGAAGATGTTATAATTTCAACAGGATATAATCAAGCCACTCTCCAGTCTGCTTCTGAAGCGATAAAATAACAACTTCAGCTTCTACACAGATCATAACTTGTCAATTATTTCAAAAATGTTGTGCAACGATGCGATCTGGATCGATAGGAATTCATATCAATTTTGACCCCATGCACAGACAGTAAACGCTTACGCGACCTAGGGTCAATCGTGCTATTATGAAGGGTTTAGTGACAACTTTCTCATTTAATTAAGTCACTTCATATTTAGTCTGCAAGGAGATTTGGAACTGACAAGCGAAAATATGCCCAAATCTCATTAAAACGGTCCGACGTGCTCCGAATTATTGATTCAAACAAAAAAGATATGATTCATGTTCAGAATTACCATGCTGAAAGAAATATAATAAGGTCCAATCAATAATAACGCTACTTATTATATTTAATGGAAAATTATTTCAATTAATATAAGATAAATGCGTATTTTGACAGCAATAAATTTGTACAAATATAGAATTAATTTTGGTCGTTCATTTATAATGAAATGTAACCATCGTTTATTTCAATTTGAAAGAAACTGTTTTTGATCAATATTTTAATATAATAGATCATTTATCATTTTCTTCGTGAACAGCGAAGCAAAATGAAATTATTTCAATATTTTTATATTTAAATTTAATTATAGAATTTAATAAATAAACTTTCATCCTGGATGAAAAACTGTAAAAACGGTAGCGCAATATTTTCCGTTAACATCAAAGTTACATCATTGTATTATTTGCATAAATACATAATGAAAGTGACAACTTCTATGAATTTACTCAGTATTAGGACGTATGCACGTTGCGAAAAAATAACATCATTTTCTGTCAACACTGTACAAAATGTCTAAATACAAGATTTTTACATCTTAATTCTAAAAAAGAAATTTGGGTGCTTATGTGACATGTTTTTTTTAAACTTTACTATGATAGATTTTCCAATGCTAAAACCAACACAAGAGAAAAAGTGACAAAAAAATCTTAGATTTATTCCTTAACAAGTCTATGAAAATTATAGATATCTGTATTAAATTACGATCATTTTAACAAAAGCTTATATTTCGTATGTTACTACAATAAAATATTACTTTTCATAGCTTCATGATGATAGTTACACTTTACCACTTCCATATGACAACCCATGTATATGATAAATATAGAATATTGTATGGGTTTATTTACATCACATTCCATATAAACTGGCGACTTCCATATCAGTCGTAAAGCTTTGACGGTCTTCTGCATGGATATAAAAGAAAAGGTGTTACATCAAGGCTATCGTTTTTATAACCGTTACAAAGACAACACGTTATCATTATATATCTAAGGATCTCATCAGAACAGATTTTGACTCCTTCTGATCTCATGAATCCTAAAACACCTTTAAGGAACCTTATTTACAGGGGATGTTACCCCAACTTTTGCTTCGACAGATGCAGAAAATAGTGTATTTAAGATGACTTTTTCAAATTATTTAGCGCGAATTTAATTGCAACATTTCTGAATAAAAAATATGGTGAAGCAGGGTGGATAGCAGATAAAAGCCTCCTACTTATCCCACCAATGTCACGCACCAATGCTAGTAATAATATTCAGGTGTTATTCAGCTTTGCAGTGCCATGTATCATTTAACGTCTTTTTCCCCCAACAAGCTCTATAAATGGGAGGGGTCTTGCACATAGATCAATCTTACTTAGGATTTTCCATTCAAATGATGCAAAATTCCAAGAAATATTTACTCTGAATTTTGATTCAAGTCTCTTGCAGATTGTAGTAACTGATTAAGCCTTACTATTTGCGTCGTTGTATTTGTTATATTTGCTTTCCTTCTAACAGGAAGACCTTTGTCGGATTAGGAGTTTTTGGGTGATCTTATACGTTGGATATCCTTAAATAGATTTGGTATCGCTTAGAACATTTTGTTTTCAGTTTTCTTCAACCTCTAACTTTATTTTTGAACTCTGTGTCATTGCAGAAGGGAATTCCAGAAACTGACAATTGGCACCAAAAATGTTTGTATCATTGATAACCTTTTTTTCAAATATAGGAAACAACACCGAAGCAACCAATTGAACGAAGAAATCCAAAAGACCACAATTCAGAGACAAGGCGTAACGAAAAAACAAAGACCAGGAACATGGAGAGAGTACATGTGACAAAACGAGTTTCACATTGTTCCAGCAGACAAAGCCCCCAATATTGTTCACCATTTTAGTCTGTAAAAGACACTATATCGACTGCTTGATCAAGAGGATCAACCGCCGACCAATGGCAGGTAACTGAATAACCTTATCATGTATGATTTCAAGTCGAACGAACTTTTTTTTGTTGTTTACAAAGCCGGGTGCGAACTCACAACCCAGAGGTGATAGACTACAGTGATTATACAGGTAAACCAAATAACTTTAACCAATCGGCCACCCCAAACCCCTAACTATCTTTTAGAATGCTCATGTCTAAGTCTCTGTACTTCTGCAACAGTATCAAAACTTTTTGACTTCCCTGCACTTTACAATACAGTGTGCTATTCCTCATTCAAAACTGAAAGATGGACTAAAGAAATAGATTCATCTTTGGTTTATCAAAAAGAATGGTTAACGCAGATATCAATTTCTTGTTTTTGGGAAGAGATGAAACTTATTTTGTTAAAAACCACTCTGATACTAACAATAAGTAATCTGAGACTGATATCGTAAAAATGTTGGACTTTTTGATCGACAACAAAAAGTCATATTTGATAATATGTTTGGATTTTTTTAACAGACAGTCGGGATTCCAAACGGGAACCAGTTGTGCTCTCCTACTAGCCGATTTATTCTTTTATTCATATGAAGCATAGTTCATACAGGGGCTTTTCAGAAATAAAGATAAGAGCTTAGCTAAATCCTTTAATTTCACCTTTCGCTATATAGATGACGTCCCGTTTATAAATAATTCCAAGTTTGGCTACTTTCTGGATCAGATCTATAAAAAAAAAACTTGACTCCACAGACACTTGAAAGTCTGCTTAATACCTTAATCTGTCAATGAAGGACGGTTGAGATCAAAACTTTACGACAACGGAGATAACTTCAATTTTCCAAGTGTAAACCTTTTTCATTTGAAACAATATTCAAGAAGCACTTGCGTACGGAGTATATATATTTCAGTTATTACTCGCGAGCGTTTTCTATCCAGATTTTTAAAATAAAGGGTTACTGCTGACTAGCAAACTTCTCAATCAGTGTTTTCGATAGGAAAAGCTGAATTCTTCACTTCGTAAATTTTACTGTTGACTTCAAGAACTGGTTGATCGTTATGGAATGTCTTTCTCGCAGATGGTTAATGACCTATTTGCTGTGTCATAGTTCAAATTTCGATCCTTTCGTTCTCATTCGTGACTGCTTACCGGATTTTCTCCTCGAGTAACACGACGGGTGCCACATGTAGATCAGGAAATGCTAACCCTTCCAGAGCGCACGAATTCACTCACGATTTTTGTAAAGCTTAGTGTTATTCATGTTTTTAGTTTCTGTTTTATGTTGCTTATTTGTTGATTGCCATGTAGGTTCTGTGACATCAGGTGCCCCAGCTTCATTATTTCCTGCCTCGTTAATGGCAACCATGACATTGCAAGAGAGTCGCGTTCGGTTAGGTGTCAAAAACACTTTGACGAGGAATCTCACAGAAGATATATTATTCCATATGTGAGATAGACACATCGTCATTACCGATAACTAAACACAATCATCTTAGTACTTAGAAAACATAATTCAAATACCGAAGCAACAAGATCAAGCAATAATCTAAAACTCGTGAATCCAGACACAAGACAAAAACGCGGAAATAAACAACAACAAACAGAACAAAACAAAAAAGAACTGAAAATTAAAAAAAAAGTAGCAAACAAGAACACGAAAACCAAAACACTAGCAACTAAAACTCGGGAGTGACATCAGGTGCTTCGGAAGGGATTGACCATCATGCCAATGGACGTTTTTAGTAAAAGGGAATTATTTTCTGTAATACAACTTCCTCTCGAACCATGTCCTACAAAAATCTGAAAAATCGTTAAAATCCTATTTTCTAAGTTCATGTCCCGATATAATATTCCAACAAAATAGCAAGTCAGTTGGCTGGATTGAAACTCAAACAAGTCTGTAAGTTTTGCCGGATTTATCACAGACATATTTTTGTCGATAACACTGCCGTTGTCACAGACAGAGTGAGAGAAAGCTGTCGTATCGTTTTATTTTGTCTGTAGGGGACCAATATTAAAAACTAGATATTGTTCAAGATTTTAATATACTTATTTTATTCATTTTCCCCAGTTACAGTTACAGTACATAATTAAAAGTGGGATACTATATTACTGGACGTTAAGGAAAAAGTCAGGACAATTCAACTTATAGATATTTCACCATCATGTCAAATTTTGTGAGTGAACATTAATATTATGCTATGTATACTATATAAACAATTATCGGCAAACGAGACTTTTCTGTGATTGGCACTTGAAAGTAAGATTGATCGATTTATACAATTCTAACCAATTCCAAAATATTTTTGCTACAATATATAATGCATGACAATAAAAACAACAATCTAGAAGAGTTCTCAACAAGAAATTTGTTATGTTTCTTGAATTTATCCTATGCAACATTTGAAATGATTAAAATGAACATAAGTTGTCATTTACTGCCATACATAGCTGTAAGTGTTTTATACAAAATTATGTATCTAAATTAAGAGCTGATATTTTGTCAGATTTACTGAAAATATTTCAAAACTTGCTTGTACCCTTTTTAAAGCAACACTTAATAGTTGAAACGTTTTTTTTTTTATTTCGAAAAGTAACTCGATATTAATTTAAACATGTTTATTAATCAATTTGTTATGAAAGTTACAGCTATGAAACATCACAAAAGACCCAGAGACAAACAAGGATGGAACCTTTATCTGAATCCATTTCCCCCAGAAAAAAAGTATAAGACTAACAAATCAGTAGTATAATATAAATAATAATATGCGTAATAGTTAATTTATAACACATATTTTGTCTATGATGTGGATATTGAGTATTGAATAAAATTCTGTTTAAAACTGAAGACATTCCTTTAAAAATATCATTTGTCAGTTTAAGAACAAACAGTAGACAATCTCATAAACTTCCACTCACCAAAAGACAAACTCATGAACAAAGCTGAAACCGGTCTTGGTGCATTTAAGGCATCAAGAGACATCCTGTTCGTATGTAAGACAAATTTACATCAAAGTTCAAGGCAAGAAATTTTTGCGCCAGACGCGCGTTTCGTCTATAAAAGACTCATCAGTAACGCTCTTATCCAAAATATACAAATACAAAATCAATTCAGAAGTTGAAGAGCTTATAAACCCAAAATATAACGAAAAGGGGCACCAAAATAGGACTAAGGAAATCCTATGCCTTGATGTAGAAAAACCTTAGTGTTTTCAAGAATTTCAAAATTTTGAACAGCAAATTAAGTTTGATGAATCAGGTCAGCACCTAAGTGTTGACGACCGGAGGGGTTTAACCTTGGGAAGAATACTTCCACCAGCAGTGAAAGCCATCCAGGTGTTCAAAAGACAAAATTACATTAAGTTCAAGGCAAGAATGTTTTGCGCCAGACGCGCGTTTCTTTTATAAAAGACTCATCAGTGACGCTCTTATCCAAAATATGCAAATTTTGAATCAATTCAGAAGTTGAATAGCTTATAAACCCAAAATATAACGAAAAAGGGCACAAAAATAGGACTAAGGATATCATATGCCTTGATGTAGAAAAGCCTTAGTCTTTTCAACAATTTCAAAATTTTGAACAGCAAATTAAGTTTGATGAATCAGGTCAGCACCGAAGTGTTGACTACCGGAGCCACATTTGTAGTAAAAGTTTGGTCGGTATAGTGGAATTCCAATCCAATTTACTTTCTAAACACTGAGGTGATTTTAGGTCACTACAATTCTGTTTTGCTTTCTTTTTGCATTTTATTTGTGTTAAAAGTTTATTACGTTATCTCTCCTCTTAATAATGGATACCTGAAATACATACACGTCCTTGCAAACAACGTTTAACGGTGGACTCTTGAAGCGTAATTGTCGGTGGTAACATTTCAATCTGGAATTCAAATTGTAAACAAATTGTTCCATCCGACAGAACTGTTTCTCTATTCTTGTAAAACAGCACTCATTCAAAATCGTATGAGAGCTAAAACTACAAAAGAAAAATCTTTCATATATTGATGTTTTGCCCCTAAATAATTTTATCGTCGAATACCTACATGATTTTATTGTGATGAACTCGAAATTAAGGACAACACCGACACAGCATACTCTGCTTTGGACTTTAGGGGGATTTTCGACATCCAAAACTCAAAAAGGGTGTACCCATTTAAAACAGATGACGAGTCCAAAAGAAGAGGAGGATACCCTTATTAGGAATCCACAAATGGGGAACACCCTCATGAAGTGTCTCTGTCCTCATAAGGATACCATCATGAAGCCCTGTAAAACTGGGGATATGCACTGTTTAAAATTTGGGAGGGATCGAAGAACCCACTTTACAGTAACCATAAATTTAATTTTGATGACCATGTACTCCAACATCCAAAGATCTGTGATGGAATGAGTGCCTTTGATTTTCAATAGGCAACTTTCCCTTTTTGACCGGTATCATTAAACACATCTAACTCACGTCGGTGATTGTGAATTATCTTTTTATACATTCCATTCAACTAAGGTTTCACTAACTATCGATATTAAAACTGAAACTTTGAAAAAAATTGTGCATCGGTTTGTTGAAAAAAAGGATTCTCGTATTTAAATTAGTGTGGAAACAGAAAAATTACCAATCCTACGTAAAGAACATTCAGCAAAGTTGACTTCACCATTAGATGTGTACTTTTTTTCATATAAAGACACATACTTGTACAACAATATTGTCATATCCATGGCTTTAAGCCATAATGCATGATCTGAAAGAGTTATTATTGTTATTATTACTCTGAATGCTTAATAACACGGCCAAAATTAAGCCCCGCCCTACGGCATAGAATATATATATATAGCCATATTAACGACTGCACAGTACCATGACACTACAAGTCTAGTGTAAAAATATGCCTGAATAATAGTATAGCAATGCTAATGAGAGATTCTTACACAAAGATTTTTTATTTGCAATCTTGCTACATAAGCGTATCTTTCTAAATCCATTCAAAAAGTGAAGTAGACCAACAACACAAATCAACATGACAAATCAAACAGAAAGTAGCAATACTCACCCCTTCAAACCACAGAAAAGTGAAAAAGACAACAAATTGCGGGGAAATCCTGACTTGGTACAGGCACTAGACTTGACGGGGTTAAACCGATTTTGTCGGTAAATAAGAAAATCCCCCTTATATTTCCCGGCAACTTGGTGTATAAAAACACACAGTTAAGTACAGAGTAATCAACTTATTAACTATAAGCTTGAAGATATAAAAAGAAGGACAATATTTAATGGAAAAAGCTATGTCCATAAGGGCTTGCATTTTCTGACATTAACGATGAACTAACTTGAGAAGCACTAGGCAAAGTTCACCACTTCATTACTTTCTTTGTGAAGCAACAACTGCTTCAGTGATCCTCAGAAATAAGTTTATCTCTTTATAGTTGCATACCTTTGTCCTAAATTAAAAAAATGACTTATTCAGACGACAGCTAAAAGATTATAATGTTATGGAATGTTTTATCTTTGTTTCGTTAACTGTTCATTTTTCTTTGATTTAGGGAAAATGTGATTGTCTATTTTGTTATTTATGATGTTTATTCCACATTTTCTGCTAAATACTTCCTACTCCCCATAGAAAGCCATTATAACATTTATATCAGACAATAAAAAATCTGATTTGTTGCCTTTTAAATGGAGAAAATGCCGCAGATTTATTCTGTACGTCGCGAGATTTTTTATTCCATAAGGGAGACAGTCGATTACGTGGTTTTGACGACATAATGGTTCAGTTTAATACACTATATGACCATCATTTATATTCATAAATTGTGTTTTTTGAAAGCTTTAATACTTGTTTATAGGTCTTTTTGGCGTTTAGACCATTTTCACCAATAACTGAGTCAGACTCAATTTTTTCCCAATATCTTGTATTTTTTTTAAAATAGGCAATACCATATCATATATATTTCTTTTGGTTAGTGGAAGCGTTCTTATGTTTTCTTTATTCTGGGAATTGCAGTAATAGAAAGAAACTTAAATTATTTAAAAACACCTCGGTAACAAAGATAGTTGAATCTTTATCAGTCAGGACAGAATACACGGTCAAGCATCCACAGGGAGACCGATTTTCCATCATGTTCAGGTATAAATTGCTACCTGGAGCTGGGACGAATATATCAAGTTAGTTTTATTGGTCCCAGCCTGGAGTTTTTGTGTTTTTCTTTGTATATTTTCCATTTCGTTGAAGTTGATACAAGCAGCCCTCAATTCAAATGGAGAAAAGTATATACAGATGGTATTTTTTAGCCACGACTTATTTTCGTTGGAATAAAAGTGATATGTTTGCCTTTTCGTTTTATGAACCTTTGTAAATTTAAATGAAGACAGTCCTTTGCAGGTAACACAGGCATCTGAACCAAACAGAGTTTCAGAATATGGTAAAGTTTTGAGTCAATTCATATAAATTTTATCTTCTCAAATCTCAAAAAAAAGGGAAAGAGAAACTTCAGTTTCGTCGCAAAAGATGTCATATTCATATCCTGTTAAGTATAATATCTATAATGAACTTGAAATTATGCAAGGCTGTGTGTCCTGTTCCTTCCGCTATGTACATGATGCCCTGTTTGAACAATTCACGATTCGGTGACTATCTCATCTATCCCAATGAACTCGAGATAACGGTCACCACCGACACCATGAGCTCCGCCTCATATCTCGATCTTCTCTTAGACAATGACAGAAGACGAATCCTGTTGATAAAACTGTTTGACAAACGTGATGACTTCTCATTTCAAATAGTCAATTTTCAATACACAAAATAAATCTGTAGTAACATCCCATCTGCACCAAAGTATTGAGTTTACATTTCACATCTCGTACGTTTTTCCAGAGCATGCGGCCCGTATGCTTCTGCATCATGTTAGGTTTCATCCCGACTCAAGTCATCGCTTAAAAATTCCACGGGGGGGGGGGGGCATCATAAGCCTGTAGACCGTTATGGTGTGCCCATCTCGGCCATCAGAACAGACTTGGTACCGTCATTATAAGCTTTTCTTCCGTTTCCGGATGTGACCTACCGGATATGACATAAGCAACTCGGCGGGTATTTCTAGAAAAGCGAAGGACGCTAGCCGTACCGGTGCACATTTACCTTTCAGTTTTATGTGGTGTTCTGATTTCAGTTTTTATATGTTCCGTGTGAAATTTTCGCTGCTTTTTAACTATTGTCCTTGCCTTTGGATTTTCGGCTCTAAGCACCTTTCTCTGACTTCTATTTTATAGCTAGACATACATAAAACCTTACAGCCTTATTTGATTCAACAAATATCCTGCGAAGGTTCATTTGTACTTTTTATCTTAAAAACTTGTTTGGGTGACGTTAGTTTTTTTTTACTTGAGAAAAATACTTCGGTATAATATCATTGATGACCTCCGTCTATTTCTTTTTATTGTAAAATAAGCAAACACAATTGAATCCCCTCAAAAAGCCAATCTATATGTGGTATATATTCTGAATTTATTTCAATGCGAAATTCAATTTTACAAAACATAATAAAATTGATTTTACAGTCCGCTTTCAAGTAAACTTCGTTATTTTTGCTGACATTAGAAGACTTCTTGACAAAAACTGGCTCTGACAAAGCAATATTAAGATTCTAATATGATACTAAAAAATCTACTGCTAAATTGGATTTTCAAGCTGTAATTAAACTCTTCTATATACAATTTTCCTCTAAAGTTATTGCCATTGGAGTAGCTGCCATATGATATCACAATCTAACAATGCTCCGGAGTTTATTATTCACAAAGTGGAAAATAGAATTATCAATAAAATTGAGAAAATCTACAGAAAAATAGTGGAAACCTAACAAATATTATAACCCGAGCGGAGGTTAATCTCCTAGGGCAAATGGTACATGACACCTCCAGAACGCTTGATTGCGCAAACGCTATCAAAATGTGCAAAGTGTATGTCAATTCCAATTTTGATGGGCAAAGAAGAAAATCCAAGCCAACGAGTCATGCATACAGAAGTTTTGTTGAAATTGACAACGCCGAAACATTAATTTTCATTGGTAATATGGATTCGTTTTTAACGCATATAGATGATGGGTTAATTCCATCTTTATTGATGTATGGATTTCTAGAGTTAACACAAAACGTCGAAAATGTCACAATGGATTTATCAAAATAAATTTCCTGGATACCAGTCGGATTTATTGCTAATTTAAACATTCAAAGGGCATACAAAATAGAGAATATTACTATTATCTTATTTATACCGAGTCTTTCCATTCAAATTGTGGAATCAAAATTTTCCATCGATGGTCACGTCGCAGGTTTAACGACAAATTTATACTTTTAATTGGCTCATTTTGTAACAGCAGAAAGTTATATTTCACATGAAATGAAAATTTCAAACATTTTTCTCGTTTGTAATGGTGTTTTCAGATGACATGAAGTGTTAAAAAAATACATACAAAAAGCGATAGATGCCTTAACGGAAAACTT
>JAOXYH010000027.1:1162006-1172742 GCA_028566455.1 Botula fusca | reverse complement strand
CAGTTTGCCAAACATCATAATTATTCACCTACAGCTTAAATTTGAGCCATCTACAACTAAATATAAATCCTTTCTTGTTATTTTAGACATTTTTTATCAACTTAGCGGTCAGATGGCCGAATATTAAGTAGAAATATGTGTGCTGAAGGACTGTTCTGTATATACATTTGGATAAAATTGGTTTTCAGTGGCTTCAGACCAAAGATTAAGATGATTTTGTGCTTGTTAACTCATACTTGAACAAAAATTTTATAAATGTATAATAGATCGTCTTCAATTCACTTTGCATCCATTTACAGACGAATACCCGAAACATAGTTGAACAATCTACACTTCAAGCTTCAGTCACTTACAGCTTACGATTTAAAAATTTTTGTTTCAGTAACATAGGCCATCTTAGATGGAGTGGGCTTAAGATACAAATTTGAAAGGGAAATACCCAAGAAGTGTCCTTGCAAGTTTGGCTCGAACTTGAGAAAAGAATAAGCTGATGATGACATTTTCTAATTCTCACCTGGAAAGCACACATAGATACATAGCAAGGCGATCGTATGATTCAGAAGTTGTATTTAAGTTTTCAATCTATCTGAAAAGCATTGCTGTTGCCGTTTTGAGTATTGCAGTTGTGTTATCCTATCAGCCAATAATTAATTAGTTTGTAAATTGTACCCATACAAACTCTTGTCAACAATTCAAAAAATAAATATAATTAGAGTTGACTTTTTGAATCAGGTGTATTGACAAATCATACTTTATGGTGATTACTTTGAACAAAGGTGAGTCTTGTTGCAAACCTTTTTGTTTCCTGCTATTGAATAGCACCATTAAAGCCATTGCGTCCTACATGGATGTGCTGAATATCTCGTTTCCCCTGATAATGCCAAAGTCGTGTTGCCTTTGTATTTAATCAGCTTACGGTCGAAGCTAACAATGGCCGATATTGAATATGAAGTTTAATTATAAATTAGTGGACTGCACACAATGGTGTTGCTCAAGTGATGCCAGTCAGGATAACTCGATTTGTTCTCTAACAGAAATGATAAGCTACAGGCATTCAAACAACTTGACTTAATGAGAACAAATAGTATCGGAAATTAAAAGGTAATAACTTCAGCACATACTCTTAGATATTATTAATGGTTTTTAACGAACAATCAATGCAATTTTCCGAGGACTATTGTGTTTATACTTCAAAATAATCAAAATCACTCGAATGTTATAACCGCTAAAAGCCTACCACTTTTAGGCAGGAATTCCAAAATTCAATTGTCGCGCAAGCGCAATTATTAACTATTGGACATCGTACTATCAGCAGAAAGTTCCCTTTTAAAACATTTGAGCAAGTTTGGTTGATTGAATTACGACACAAACAGCGGATATTAATGCGGAGATCGATATTGGATAAATGCACATGGAACCTCGGATATTGAGAGTCATTTAACGAGAATCAACACTAGGTGGTTGACGGAACTATTTAGCATTATTTAGCGATTTAAACAGACATTCATATATTCAGCAATGCAAATAACTTTTTAGAAAAAAAATTGCAGATAGACAGGTAAGAAATATTTATTTTTGTAAAGATTTCATCTTACTTTTTTCCAACTTATCTCGTGTTTTTCTTTAAATTTAGGAGCATTGGAAAGTCAGTTTTTTGTTTGTTTGTTTGTTTGTTTGTTTTTTTTAATACTGTTCGAAAGACTTGTGCAGCTTTACAAAAATGATTTCTCGAATGTAACTGTATTTCCAAGAAATGTCTCATTGTAAACGAAAATTCCAAAATTTCTTTTTATTCTGTAGTTTCTATAATAGAACGCTAATTGTCATAATTTTTGGGGAATGATTGAGGTCTCACAACATTAGTTTTACTTTGTCTCATTTTATTTTGTCCAAACCCCGCTGTATATGTTTTATTCGGTTGTTCTTCCTTTTCTTAATACCTTGATCTTTGTCAAAGTTCACATTTATTTATTTATTTATTTACTTTACCAGATTTTTAACTTTCAGTGTTTATCTACTCTTTCCATCCCTTCTTTATATCTTTTATTCGGTTCTTCCTTTTTAATACCTTGATCTTTGTCAGAGTTCACAAAGTTCTTATTTGGGCTATTTATTTATTTATTTATTTATTTATTTTGTCAGATTTTTAACTGTCACTGTTTATGTACTCTTTTTCCATCAAACATACAACGTGAATAAAAATAGAATGATGACAGAAGGGAATTGAGACACTATCACTGTAGTGACATATGTCAAATTTGAATATGTTGAATTGTTATCTGAATACAGACTTTATCCATCGGAGATTCATTCCGATGAGGTTCCATTAAGAGAGAGTAATAAAGATCGGGCTGTGGAAAACATTACAACCGGTGCATTAAGGAAATGTTACGAGAATCGAAGCAGAACAAATCCATACTCCTTTATCACATTTTTTCTAGTCTTTTAAGCAAAACTATCAGGTTTACCCGAATTTATCATCATTTTTACTACAATACGATTTTAGTAGAATCTTGCTCAAAGGAAACGGAATGGCTAACGTCGGAAGCAAGAGATTTCTAATGCTCCCATAACAAGAAAATGACTACTTGTGGTTCGGTGCTGATTGAGATAATGGAAACTCTCGGACCGATTTAACTATGTATAGTTAATTCAATATCGTCAGGAATTATACGGTGCCCTGATGTTCAATATGCAGTTATCTAATTAAATGTACATCGGGAAAGGGGATTGGAATAGTTTGGTCGAACGTTTCATTAATGTGTACAATTTAACGGTTAAACATGACATTTTATCATTAAATAGAAGTGGAATTGACTTCTGGGAGAACTTGGCCGCTGTCTCAGATCGTGGCTCGGTCGATTGTTCTTTGAAATTGAGTTTTTACTTGATAAAATTTGCATGGTTCCCTAGCATCATTTTATGGATTTTTGATAGAGAATTGCGTTGAAAAGCAATTTCACAATTTAATTGGAATTTAGGAACATGTTAGACCTAGGAGGACTTTAAGTTCAGTTTTATAATTAGCAATACTGATTTTTGTAATGTACTAGAATAATTCTTAGTTACAAGGCTTGCTATCTGTAAAAATAAAAATTGTTTTAATATAAAATAAAAGCGTATTGTTTACACCTGAAGTGGTAAGAGTAATTGTAACAAACTTTTCCCCGGTAGATATTCAGAAACACGCATAGAGAGATTCTAAAATACAAACTGTGCAAAACGGTTGATCTTTGTGAATCTCCTGTTTCAATTCTGTGATTGCTCGTACAACTAAATGTCAATAAAAAAGAAAATTGCAGAGAGACAATTGTAGTAAGAAAGTCTAAAGGGAATCTGTGGCATAAAAATAACGATAAAGCCCCCCCCCCCCCCTTTCTGTTTATTAAAGGGCTTGTCTCTGGTGTAGTGTGGGGTCCGTAGAAAAATTTGTAGTGCTTGAAGTGTATGCTCTTTCCGTCTTTCGATTGTTTTAAGATAACTGTTATAAATACCAATAATACAAATCGTACGTCATTTCATGTTTTCGTCGAGACCGCTACCTCATTTAATATGAAGTCCTGTGAAGTCCACTGTTTGATAACTAATATATTCCATATTTTAAACTATTTTCCACTTCAAAGTTATTTAACAAATATCTTGATGAAGGTCTTAACAAGGGGCTGTGGTGGCTTCAAATAGATAGGCGTTGGCAATGATAATACTATGCCCATTGTTTAGCAAATAGCGCTTAAATCAGTGCTAGGGACAGTCTTGAACTGTAGTGACGTGTAGGCTGTTACTTATCGTCAAAGACCTCGTTTAGACGATTTTAACACGAAGAATAGCAATAAAAGTGTTGTTTCTTTTCTCTTCATCTGGAAAGTTTCACCTTTCATAAAGAGACCCTTATCTCTTCAGTCTAATTTACAGTACTGTCATTGACTTCTAACTGCACAGTTATTTTGCCTCAGAAGTGAAAAACTGTAAATTCCCTGCAAACACAAAGACCATTACAAACAACAATTAAAAATATTCAATGTACATTACGGTTTAAAGTTCAATTTATTGCACACAAGTTGCCTATTACCAGATATTATTCCGATGTGAGATCCTTATAATTTTAACAAGTAACTAATACTCATTTTGGTTTGTATATAGCTGAATATTAGATGTATAAGGGATTTCTTATGCCAACTACATTGAAACCAATGACAGTAAAACAGTTGATGTAATAACCTTTCCACCATTGAAGACCATGTCGCAAGTTCTGGATGTTTTTGTTATATGCCTGTACCAGTGATTTTTTTGCTTTATTTGTGACACCACTCCATATCCGTTTTTTCTTCACATCAGTTCAGAGTAACTACCCATTTTCTACTCAACATACAATTATTTCAGGAACCTATGCAACACCGTCAACACCAAGTAATAAGGCAGACAATACAAACACGTCCTGTTTTTAGATAACCACTAATAACGTCTGTCACTAACGAAGTCAGAAGAAGTCTAAATATGTAATTTACTGAAACAGATTAAGTAAAGCAGAAATAATGATAACCTAAGGAAACAGATTAAGTAAAGCAGAAAAAATCATAACCTAAGGACCTTGTACCTGTATGATTAAATGATTGAAAAGGTTTGATTGAGTCCGAAGCCTCAAGGTTTCGCAAGAACACTGTTTTATATGTTTCTAGAAGTCGTTAATAAAAAACTTCATTAGCAGGCAAATTATTGTTTTAAAGAAACATAATTATGGATATGATTCTGCAGTATATATTCATGTAACTAATGACACACCATGATGAAATTACAACCAAACTTACGTGCATGCAATGTAATGTGTAAAGAACTATTATCTTTTGAACAAAAAATCATTCAGGAACACTGGAAATAAACAGCATATACTCAGATGTAAAAACACGCATAAAAAAGTAAATTAGTTGTTGACAAATAATAAAAAATAAAAATAATTAAAAAAAAGTAATGTGTGCATTGTTCTTTTTGATTGTGGGTAATGTTTGATTATGGAACACAGAAGACAGTATCTAGGGATGGTTAGTATCATTAACTTCTGAGCTCATTTGTTTTGGGTATAATATGCAAATATGTTTCTTGTGTTTTTGACATTTGAATAATTGCTATGACTTTCTTATTTATGCATCAAGCTAGCAAAATGACAAAACACATTGTCAAATTGAGAAATGCCTGCTAGGAAGCTTATTCTAAGTCCTCTTTTGAAATGCAAAGATGTTCTCTAAAGCCTTTTAAATTCAGGGATTTCTAGAATCCAGTGAAATGAAAATCTATATGACAAATAGGATTTTTGTATAGTTTGGAAATTGACAACGATGCGGAAGAATTAGGCGAGTAAAAATCATCCAATAAAAATAAGGATGTGAAATTGAATTCATCATAACGACATTCTTGGTTTGTAATTGAAATTAATGGGAAATCAGTTGGGTCTTCTTGGCTTTAATAGAATTACTGAACACTTTACAAAATATGATGAATTGTATTAGCAGTGTTGACAATGGCATATGATGATAACATGGAACCGTTAGGTCAGAGCAGATTTCTGAAAATATTTCACGTTCAAGCATGATACATTTCGATATAATAAAGGCATTCTCATCGACAGAAGATTTATCTATATATATATATAGAATTACAACAAAATTATAAAATGCTAGAAACCAATGTTAGGTTTATGAAACAATAACGGTCGGGGATTAAACACTGCAAGCGGGTCTTTTAAACAGAAAAATGAAGTTTAGAATTCTTTCCTAAGTAAAGTAATTATCCAACTGAGAATTCCTCTTACAGAAGTTCAGAAGTCATAATTTTTTTTCTAAAAATAACTTTTACCATTACATTGAATGTACATCAACTTTCATTGGGAACTCATTTACATAAAAGACCTTTCTGCATCCCCAAAACACCAAATATATTTAAATACGTCTGATGCAGTAAGTGTACATTTTACTAACAAATGATTGCCATTCTAAGCCATTTTTAAGAGAATCTTTTAAGAGATACACGAAAATAAACACGTAAATTTAATTAAATTTCATAAGGTACCAAAAACATAAACTCAAAACAATCTCAGGATACCTATGCTCAAGGAAGACCAGTCTTAGTTTCAATCAATAAATGGATTATGTTATAAAATACCACCAAAAATATTTTTAACCGTTAAATCAGTTGTTTAATAAAATGTTGCTTAAATAGATTAATTATTCATAGAAATAAGTATATTTGAAGTACTGTTATTTCACTGGCATTACTGTAGAGGGTTCTAGAAAAACAGGAGTGTGTCTGGTCCATGCTCCCAGTGTTTGTTGGAGTCAGAGTTGTTCATCTGCCTTTAATATGGTGTTCTGATGTAAGTGTTAGTTTCTATGTTCCGTGTGACATTTGTCTTTGTCTTTGTCCCTGGATTTTCTGTTTTTGATTATCGTTCCAACCGCGGTTTTCACCGACTTTATTTGATCAACGGTGACGTATACGAAACCCCGATCTCCACGGGCCTAGAAGTTCCGAATGGTAAAGAGCACTCGCAAATATATAGAAAACGTGCAAAAACAAAAATAATGCATGTAACGACTGAAAAATTTCAGGCATAGCACAGGCATTTTCCAGAGAAAATGGTGGGTTCAAAGTTTTATATTGTATTAAAAAAATAAGTGACTTAGTATACGATAAGGTAATTAGCAGTTTATATCGTACAACATTGTTTCAGAATCTTCACTCCAAGACCGTCACGTTTTGATATCTTCCAATGAAATTCTTCCTGTCATAGCCCTGATTCATTGAAGCTTTAGAAAATCTGAATATTGGTATCGCAAGAGTTGCAAGATGTGTTACTCATACGCAGGTGAAGTTGGGCCTATTGTCATTTATTATCGTTCCGCTTATCTCAGACTTCTACTGTTGTCAAGGTAGATATAAGAGTCCAAAAATGATCAAGTGGAGCGGTGTTTGCAGTTTCTATAATTTCTAATTCTGAAAGATATACTAGTGGAATCATATCTGATAAATCTGAATGATTAATAAATACATTATCATTATTATATTTAAATATGAGATACACCTTATGTTTGTCTCTGACTCGTATGAATATGAAAAAAGAAAAATAACCAGTCGGCTATCATTGGGTCACACTTTGTTCCCATTAGAATGCCGACAATCTGTTGGGATCTTCTACCAGCAAACTTATACGAATATGTTTTCAATAAGGAACTGCTCTTGCTCATTAGTGTAATATATTTTATCCTTGGCATCAAGTTAAGTGGAACTGCAACAAAAACAACGTATTTATATTGAAGTTCAAAATTTTGTGGAAAAAGGCATTTGTGGATAATTTCTTTTAAACGAGTTTTCAGTTCTTCTACAATAATAACATGTTTAGATTCGGTATAATGTAGGTCCAGACATCGGGAGCAAGTCAAACTCCTATTTCGCATGACGCGTTATGGATCGATTTACTACAGGGGGCACTGGTTTATCATGGCGGATCATAAAACCATTTGAACAGAACAAATGTTTATGACAAAATAAGTATAGTGAATTGATGCTCCTAGACTAGATCGTTTAATAAGATACAATTTTGAAGAGAAAAAGATCAAGTCTCCACAGACTGGATATCAATAGAAGACAATACATTAATAGTTGTAACAGTAAAACGAACTGTCAAATGGTCTGAATGAACCAATGCACGCATTATCTCCATATTTATATAAATCATCTTTAATGGCTGTTCATTTGCATTACATATTCTATTTTTATCTGTATGTGGAGTTTTCAGACATTCTTGCATGTTACCATGACCGCCTTCGACCATCTAGGGAGTGTAATGGCTAGCGTGCTAACATGGAGTGTTCGAGATCATATTTGAGTCAGACCAATGACCTTAGCACTAGTATTTGCTGTTTCTCAGCCAAGTGTGGGGTCTAATGGCTGGTTGGCTCAGGGCCAGAATAATATTTCTATTACTAAGTGAGGTGTTATAATTCTTATAGACTATTACTTCCGTTTGTTATAAAGCACAAAAATTCAGCTCAATTTTTCTGCCAAGGACAAAGTAGGCATCATATTATCTAAATGAGAACTTGTTATGATATACATGTAGCTGATATATGGACGTCCATAATATATACAGAGTACAAACTTTAATGGACTGTGCGAATTTTAATTAGCCTACTTACAAAAAAGTTCAAAATGAGTATTAGAAGATGCGGACAATGTTGTTTATTCGATTCGATGGATATAAATATGAACACCACTTTAGTGTTTGTTTTAACACCTTTTAAGAAGACAATAATGCTTTCTATCGCAGAGTTTGGTTGAATGTCCGTTTTTCGCTGTAAATCTAAACAACATAAAGCACACCAAGAAACAAAAGAAAAGTGACGTTACTGACAGGACTATCTTGGAAAATCACGGTGTTCTTTCGACGACAGACAAGGAAATTCAATTTATCACTGTGGCATTCTTCACTTGTAATTGAACTAATTGAAATTAATGTGAAATTAGTGGGTTCTTCGTGGCTTTAATTGAATTATGAAACTTCTTTATATCATTAGAGAAGGCGTAATCAATTATATATTCAGATTTGGAGTTCCAATTGTTGAATTAATCATTGTTGAAAAGTTGGTATATGAATTCATATAGTAAATATAGTTCATTTATGTTATCACTGTAAGTAAGACTATAAAGAGCCAAGTTGTGCGTAATGAGCGATTTTTATAACGTTTATCAACTACACGACCCTTCGTGTTGAGTACAGAGAGCTGAGAAAGATCAAGCGCTATAAAGTTCTTGAAGTATTTTTTTTTAGACATGACTTAAAAACTGCATGCATTTTGTGAACAACTTTTGCTTTCGTGATATTAGCTGCTTCATGTAAAACAGGGGTCATCGAAGTTTATTTGGATAAGCAAGAATACTGAAGCGCTCGTAAGAAGCTTATAGTTGTAAGAAAAAATAATTTTGTCATTTAAAGTTAAGTAAACGGATCAATGTTCCGTGATTACGTTCTTTTTCATATCTGGTCGTGGCACTTCTATGGCTTATCTTGGCTTTTTGTTCCTTAATTAAATCCGGTGAATGACGAAAAGACCAGTACTTCAGACATGACAGGATCGCCTTTTGTAGCTCTGCAACTTCCACAATATGTTTTAATTTTAAATGAACATGATTTAACCACCATTACGCACGCGATCACTATGTAATTAATTAATGGAGCGAGAGAACGCGTCGTATTTTAAGATTTTCTTAGTAATGAGTTCATTAAGAAGTAATACGGAAAGCGGTTTTCCTTTAGTTAGTGTATTAGGAACGATTTACGCGACACATCATCCATAACAAAGTCAATGCCGAAGTCTTGTTTGCCTTAATTGGACATTTTGCATTTAAAGATTCTTCATTTTTTTCACTAAAGGTATAATTAGCTCATCAGCTTTAACGAACGTGTTGATTTAAATTCTTTCAAACGTAAAACGTGCAAAATGGTAAAAATCGATCGGAACACACTGCGTGAAAAAAAAAATCAAAATCGAAAATATTCATCAAATGACAGTGTGACGAACCTAATCTAATAATGTGTCTTCTAATGGATTTATTTACACTTGGAATGGAAAAGCAAAGGAACATGAGGGACAAACGACATTTAGGGAATCATAAAAGTAAGATTCTCATATACACATCTACACGAATACTTGACCGCAAAAGATCAGTTTTTAAAAGAAATATAAATAAAAAAGTGAAATGTTTTCATTCTGAACGATTGCTCTTTCAATCATGGCTGAGAATAAAGGAGACAATGATCATGGAAAAAAAACATCACAAAGAGTGTTGCAAGACAGCTCGTGTAAATATAAACAAAATGTCAGGAAAATTCATGGGTAGAGCTACTATATAAGGGATACAATCTAAAACGAAATATGCGTCAACAAAATAAGATGAAATAAAAGTTAAAAAAAGGATTGATACAATAAATTTCGGGAGAGCGCTTTAACTGAACAAAATCTATATGCCTCTGAAACTGTATAGAAAAATGACAATTCTTGAACTTATCATATGATAGTAATAATCTTGAACTTTTTATTAATATAGTACCAGCTGAAATATTGAACTTTTCAGTGATAGTTTTGACATGACGTGTACTTGTAACCTAATAATAATAACCCTGTTTGCCTTTTAGGAAAGACGGTCTCAAAGTACCCAAATGAGCACAATTCTTTGTCCCACTGTGACAAGCGGGAGTTTTGTTACCCCCTTCAACTTTCAAAGGACTGTAACTTGCATGTCATGCAAGCGTTGTGAGGACGTCGGAAATGGTTGCCAACCGGGCAATAAACTAATTTTTTGACGAAGGGATGCAGTCTGCAATGCGATCACTTAGACAACGATATGTTTCTCCAATGTATACTTTCTGACATCGCTTGCACACCACTGTGTATACCAAATTTTCTGTAACAAAAGTGAAACCATCATGTATGGTGAAGGTATTGTCAGGGTCTTGGATTTTGGTTGTTTGGAAAGTATAAGGGCATGTAACACATCTGGCTCTATTGCATCTTCACAACCCACAGACTCAAAACTGAAGTGACAAAAAGTGAAATAAGGATGACTTCTTGATTCCTCATTGTGTTTCTCTGGTTCTCAACTTCCATTCCCACAACATCGCCATTCGGAACATTCTATACAGAACTTTAAGACCATAGTGCGTAAGACCCATTGATGGTCTAGATCTT